>JAIUCT010000023.1:4309419-4419590 GCA_021307375.1 Tetraneura akinire
TATAGGCGCACGCCTTAGGCCCGGTACACACTGGACGTTTTAAAGAACCAACACTGAAAAAAAAGTAGTTGTTCGTAATAATCAATCTTTCTTGATCATTTTCTTTGACACAACGAATTATTTTATTTATTTAACAAATTGTTTATTAATTAATAATAATAGTCATTAAAATTAAAATGCTGTGTTAATGAATTGAACAATTCATTTTGATTAGTTCTATGCGAATTATTTTTAATATTATAATTATTTTTGTTAAGACAATGTATAAAGTTCATTAATTGAGAATGTGATATTTATTATATATATTTACATTGAAACGATTAAAATCTTATTGTAGAAATTCAATGAATGAGGTATACCTTTTGACTTTTAATATTTACAATAGTCAAAATATTAATGTTTTTATTTTTTATTGCTCTTAGGAATGACTTAATGGACTCGCATTGTTGTCAATTCATCGATCAACTAAAATAAGTCCTGAAGAAGTGATCGATGAATTAGCAAATAAACAGAGAAAAATAGACTTTTTATTATAATTAAAATTTTAAATTATCTAAGAATAAATATTGTGATGTGTAATGATTTTTATTAATTATGTACTGGGGAGGGGACTTTACCTTCATTGATTAGTTCAAAATTTATTTCATCCCCTCCCATCAACATTTTCTAAATACGCCGCTGACATATCCAGTTTTATGATGAAGCTATAAAAGTTCTGAGAAGTATTAAGTATGTTTAAAAGTCCACAATCAATGAGAAAATTATTTCAGGACAACCAATTACAACATAAATAAGGAAACAAACTGTTCCTCCTAGTATCGACAATTTTATAACTACACTACAAGGAGTGGTTAAAACTTAAATTTTCTGGTTTCAAATATGTTTCACCTAGAAATTTTAATCAAGATTCTGTTGAGAACTTTTTTGGATGCATACAAATTCATGGTCTTAGGAATATTAATCCAACAACTACATCTTTTATATCCTCATTTAAAAGTTTAATTGTTAATAATTTATCATCAACACATTCACCTGGAGCTAATTGCGAAGATGATGAATCTGATGGTTCATTAAGTAGTTTAAGAACATTATTACACAATGAAACATTTTACAGATTTAATTGTTGAAGAAATTTTTTATATCAATCCATCATTAATGATGAATTTTAAGTTTTCATTATATGAAGACTATAATAATTAAAAATCATGCATATATATGTGGGTATATTTCAAAAAAAATTTGTAAAGAAATTGGAAAATGTGAGTGTTGTTTTAAGCAATTGACAACACAACAGTCAACATGTGTCCATGCATTAATTAATATACGGGCATATAATCCAAAACTTCTTATTAAACCAGGAACCATATTTATCAAGCTTTTTAGTCAGTTCTGTGATATATTACATTTTTTATTACCAAAAATATGTACAGAAAAATGTATAAAGAAAAATATTTGTAAAATTATTGAATCCATGATACCTAACACATTAGTAAAATGTCCAAATCATGATTTGTATAAATTATTTGTTAATTATTTTGTTACATTTTATATATTTACTTGGGTTAAAAATATAAATAATATTTTAAAAGGAAATGATTTACGCAATATTAATGATCCTATTAAAGAAATTGCTTTAAAAAAATATAAGTCTGGAAAAAGTAGAAAAAATAAGATATTAAAAATGAAAATGTTAGCTAAGTAATATTTTGTATATGTAGTTATAAATATAATATAAAATATATATATTTCATATGTATGGTTATTTTATTTTAAATTTTTAATAAAAATTTGTAATTATGTATAAAATATTTTATTTTAAAATCTGTTTAAATTAACATTTAGAATTGTAGAGTATCAAAGAAGAAGAATTATCTATGTGTAATGTGTTAATAGACATGTACATATAGCGCTATAAGTGACGACAACAATAGTAGGAACTACAAAGGAAAAAAAAATAATAAATTGGGAGTTTCTTATCTATATTATATTTTATCTATGTTTAAAACGCCCAGTATGTACCGGTCCCTTGATTCTATTATATTGGTATTGGTATCCACCTATAATTTGGGGGGGGGGGATAAAACTTCATAATATGACAGTACAATGGTCCGAGGTCATACCATACGGTTGTTTTGCACGTGTATGATATGACCTCATACATGCAAATATATACCTTATAAGTAATTACTTCCCTAACTGCAAACACCGATTTTGTCATATCCCGTGCGTTACTATAGCATAACGCAAGAGATCATAGTCATATCAAACTCATATGTTGATTATGACATAACGCATGAGCCAGTCATAACACACTCGTGTGTTGTCATGACCTCAAACAATGCGTTGTACATATATGCGATAAGAATCGTCATATCCTAGCGTAATCATAAGTATACAACCCCCCCAAACATCCCCAAAAACACCACCACCCCACACACCTACACCTTACCACCACCACTACAACTCTACAAACCCACAACCTACAGACTTTACCCCCAACCCTACCACAACACCACACAACCACCCTCACACCCTAACCAAACACCCTCACAACTACACCACCGCACACCACTACCATACCTTACTCCTCATACTAACACCATACCACCTCCACCATACCTACACCTTACTACAATCACTCTACAACCCCACACCCTCATATTCACACCACCATACCCTATATAGTTTGTCCATGATATTATGAGTTGTATAAAAAGTTGGTTACAATTATCTTTTAACAATACGTTATATGCTCAACATTAGTATAAAATTATAAATGAATCATTTTATCAATTAATAATATTATGTTATGATGTGAAAATCAAAAATGTTTAAGATTATTCATGAAATTCTTATATAAATTGTTGGTATTGTAAATAAGATAAAATTAAGTAAATTTTTTATTTATATAAAATTCCGAAAATATAATGTAAAAACAAAATCCTATTATAATTATTAAAGAAATATATATCAAGAGCAGTAATTAATTTTTAACATTCACAAAACGTTTATTTTGATGATTGGTAATAATTATGATTACCTATATCAAAAATAATACTTTTATCCCGGTTGATCAACAAACTGCTACGTTAACAACGATACAAATATAAAAATAATATAATAAAATAAGGTACCTGGTACATACCATGTTAGACAAACTGATACAGCCCTCCTGGAGTCCTCGCTCTTGCACTTTGAACATTATATATTGCTGGATCCTGGATGCTGGAACCTGGATAGTGGACACTAGCCACGATACAAATCTAATATATTGACTTACCTGTACCTATATAAATAAATTTGGTACCTAAGGTATATTTTATAAAGTTTTATTTTTCAATATTTGTAAGTATTGGTTGCAAGAAAGATATAAACAACAGAATTTAATATTTAATTATTATTTTCACAAAAATTATATTACTTTGAGTTCATTAATAAAAAAAATTTATAAGATAGGTACTTAAATAAATATTTAATGTAATGTGTAAATTATACATATTTTTAAAATAGAATTTATAAAACATTAAATTGTATACCTACTACGTAGGTTGTTGTATTAGATTTAATAATATCCTTAGGTACCAAGTTAATAATATTTTTTATGTAATCTTAATTTGATACTAAATTTAAATAATAACGTATAGGTATCAAAACTCTGAATTATGGTTATTTTAGGGTGACCATATTATGAAAATAAAAAAACGGGACTTCCCCCCCCCCACCATAGGCGCAACTAGAGCCTAAATATTGGGGGTGCTAAAATTATGTACCTAACAAAAAATAAACCGTGCCCCCACACCATCAAGTGCTATTTCTCAATTATTTATGTCTTTATGAATCACTATTACAATTCTAATTAAACATATTTTATTACCCTAATAAGTAGACATTTACAATTTATATTTTTTCTAAGTTTCATGCAGTATTATCAATTTATTATATTCATAGATTACAATATTATAAGACATTTGAACAAAATAGTTCTAAATAAAACTTTAAAACTTAAAATTGACAGTATTTTACTGTAATTATTATAATAAGACCTAAAGAAAACAAGGGGTGCTAAATATTAACTCAGGGGTGCTAAAGACCCTCTTGCGCCCCCCTAGTTGCGCCTATGCCCCCCACGAAATAAACTCTCATCCATATACATTCACTATTCACACATATGCACACAAATTTCGAGAGTAAAAGTCCAAATCTCTGTCATAATATCATAAATTCATAAGCAATTATCTTGTTATTACTTTACCCTTTTTAGTAAAATAACCTAAATAATAAAATATTTTCTCTTAATTATTCATCAATCGACACACAATGTTGTATTTCATTTGCGTTTTATATTTTTTTAATATAATATAGTACCTTTAATTTACATACATTAATACTCGTACATTATATAATAAATAATATTGAAATAACGTGATTAAAACGGGATAAAAAACATCTCATTTGAAGTTGGTCGGGGCAACGGGACGTCTGGTCACCCTAGGTTATTTTGTGGAATATTAAGTATTAATAATAAATATAATATATTTTATAATACCTATAATAATCATGAATCGACATTGATATAGTGTAAATTATAAATAAGTGAAATTATAAACTATCCTCAATAATCAAAATCACAGTTTAACAATTTTTCTAAATGTCTACAATATGTCAATACCTGTGTAATATATGTCACCCTATGAAATTTAATAGAAAAACAAAGCAAAAAAATTAAGGAAAAAGATGATAATTACAATTATTTCCATAGTTTTTTAATTCATTATATTATTATATGAATTAAAGTGACAAACACAATTATTGCATAATATAATAATTAATATAAATTATTTAAAATTTAAAATATAAAATAATAAAAAAAATTAAACATGTACTAAATTAATAAATTTACAGATTGAATATTATTTTTAAATTTTAAATTTTAAATAAAACCACATTAATTTAATCAAACTACAGGCATTAAAATCACCTTATTTAATAATAGTAAAAAAGAATAACAAATTTTTATCTTTTATTTCAAATACAAATGTTTAAAAATATTATTTATTGTATGGTTTACTATATTTTTATAATATTTGACTAACCTTATTATAATGTCCAGCACATAATTTTGATTTCCTTGTCAATTGACGAGTACTACGAGGTTCTACTTTGAGTCATTTTTTACTATTCACTTGATTGTATACTTGTAACTACGTAAAAATAAATAAAACGTTAAAAATGTGTAACAATAAAACGTTTATAAAGATAAGAAATTAAATAAAAAGTTACAAATTTTTAAAAAAATAATAACTATAATTATGATGTTCTAACTCCATAAAATAATGATATATAATGTAGATTAATAGCTAATTAGTAATTGGTTTCGTGATATAGAATATTATATTATTGAAATAAATATTTAGAAATAATTAAAAAATATATAAATACTTATTATAGATTATTAATTATACTAATATATCAACTTTAAAAAATTATATAATAAATATCGAGAATGGAGATTATTGTAATTTTTTGGAAATACGTTAACCAATATACCATGGTTTCATAATATAACAACCAATATTTACTATTTAAAATTATATTAGAAACTAATATTAAAATAAAATAAAATAAATACCTACCTAATAATTTTACAGGATTATTGATTATTATTTATAATTTTAAATATGTGTATATTACGAATTTTATTCATATTGTTTTTAAAATTATTATATTTATCAATTATAATAAAATATATTTTACACAACGAAATTATATTATCTTTTATATTAATTATTTAAAACAGGGGTCGGCAACCCGCGGCCCGCAATGAAAATTTATATTTAGTATAAAAATATATAATACAGCATTATATTTGTAGATAAAACTGGCATTCCTAAGGTTATCTTGTTTTCCAATTATCGAACAAAAGTAGATAGTATTTATACAAATATTGTAATTTTCAACTAGATTTTCTGACTTTTATTCAATAGACTTCAAAATTAAGTTTTTTCAAACCCCGTTTGTAGTTGATATTGATGACGTTGATGGCTGTTTACAAATGGAAGGAAATTATTGAGTTACAAAGTGACGAAAGTGACGAAAGTCTTAAAATTGCTTTTCATGATAGTCACAACAGTTCAATTTAAATTCAATTACTTATTAATTATTATTCAATTATTATTTCAATTTTAATTAGTTCAGTTTTATTCACGTCTCTGTGAAACAAAATTTAGCAAAATATAATATTTTGCTAAAAATGTGTTTGGAAGTAAGTATATTTGCGAACAAACTTTTTCTTTAATTAAATATCAAAAAAACAAATATGCTTCGAGATTAACTGATAGTGACTTGAATGCAATATTGAGAATTTCTACATCTAAATGCAAACCTAAAATCAATGAACTGGTTGATGCTATTCAAATACAAAAATCTCATTAACTTTCAATTTATACTTTATTATTATTATAATTATTATTATTATTACATAATGTGGTATTATTAAAACTTTGTCAATATATATATATTTATATCACATTAAATTAATATACAAAAGACTAAATAGTGGTGAACTTAAATAAACTAAATTTTTTATAATTATAAAATTTTGTTTAAACAAAATAAAATGTATTTAAATTGTGGCCCGTGAAAATATGTATTTTTATTTTTTGGCCCTTGACACCGAAAAGGTTGCCGACCCCTGATTTAAAATATTATTTACTATATTTTCATAATATTTCGCTTACCTTCATTGTGATGTCCAGCACGGAAAATCCATTTCCTTAGCAGTTGACGGTTATTGAATTCACCAGTATTGTAATACGACTTTATTCTACTTTGGCTCATTTTTGACTAGGTATTCATTTAATTAACTACCTTGTATAACGACGTAAATATAAATAAAATGTTAAAATATTATAACAATAAAACGTGTGTATAAACACATAATATAATATAAAAACAAAAATAATAAAATAAAAACGTTTGAAATTTGTAAAAATATTACAATAACTATACATAATGCTCCATCGCCATAGAATATAGATATAATATATAAACGTATAATGTAGTTTCATAACAGCTGTTTGGTTTTAGGACATAGATTTATTGCACCGTTGAAATAAATAGAGCTATAAGATAAATTGATACTGTATATTTTTGTAACTTTTTGGAAATAAGTTAATCGATAAGTGAAGATACTTCAACAGTGGCGTAGATACAATTTTTTTCTTCAATGATACACCTCGAACAAGAAATAAGCCAAAAACCAAATAAAATTCAAATAATTGTCAAAAGTCTAAGTTATAATTGTGTTGGAAGTTAAAGGATTAGAACCAGTCGTTATCACTGTTTTCGATTATTTATATTTCTACGAATAACAATAAATTCTATGATCAAATTAATATTATCTTTACAATTTTTAAAATTACTATAACTTTATAAATTAAGATTAATGCAGAATATTATTTATAGTAAATTTTTAATAATGTTCAACGTTCGTAATATTCATATATCTAACCATAGTAAACTGAAAATATCATTTTACTGTAATATGTTGGGTACGTAATAATTAAATATCATAAAAAAAAAATTCTGGGAGGGGTGGAAACCCCTTACACCCCCCCGTAACTACACCACTGTACTTCAATATGATGTTTAGAATTCCAACTACAAAATTAACAATTTTATTAAACATAATGTTAAAAATTTTAAGAATAATCTTAAATATCTAGATAAAATTAAAAATGTTAAAAAATTACAAGAGTTCTATATTTTCTATTTTTTCATTTATATGTAACAATTAGACACCAATAACTACCCATTAAAATTTTCACGTCTCTACTTTCAATATTGCCCGATCATTAAATTATCGTAAAATATAGAAATTATGTTATAATAAATTCAGAAAGTTTATAAACTCTAAACGAACACAATATTAATTGCATAATATAATAATTAAAAATTAATATTACCTATGTAAAATTTAAAATTTTATTAAAAACTACAAAAATTAAATAAATAAATTTACAGATTGAATATTATATTTAGTTTTATATTTCATTCATATTTTCTTTAAAATTATTATATTTAACAAATGTAATAAATATAGTAATACACAGGGAAATTATTATCTTTTATTTAAAATATTATTAATACTATCTTTGTATAATTTTTTCACTTACCTTTATTATAATGTCCAGCACGGAATTTGCATTTCCTTAGCAGTTGACGATTGTTAAATTGACGTGTTCTTTCATACGTGATTGAATTATATTTTGACTCATTTTCGACTATTCATTTATTTATAAACTTGCAACTACGTTAAAATAAATCAAATGTTAAATAAAATAAGTAGGTATAACAAAAAAATGTTTACACGATGAGTATATATAAAAATAATAGTAAAATAAAATATAAGCGTCGCAAACTTTTAAGAAATATTATAAAAATTATATGATGTCCATCGCCATAGACTATAAATGTATAATAGATGTATAGAATACTATAATGTAGCTAAACGATTGATGTGTTTGATGTCATGGAATAATAATAATTATTGTTTTATTGAAATAAATAATAATATTAATCCATAGAACATACATTATCAATTTTAAATATCGATAAAAAAAATTGAGACTGGAAATTTTCGTAACTTTTTTAAATTACGTTAATAAGCAATATGTTATGCTTCAATAAAATTTTCAGACATTAAAACCCAAAATTGCCAATTTTATTAAACATATGGTAAAAATATTGAGAAATTAAAAGAAGCCATACAAAATATAGGTTTTCGATTACATTTTACATTGTAAAATATATTGTATATTAAGTATATTTACATATTAGGTACTTAACATCATATCAAAATATTAGAAAAATCCCTAGTCTCAATTTTTTTTATAGCTGTTTAAAGTTGATATTTTTAGTTTAAACGAAAACCTTAGAATCCTTACGAGTATTATTCTTATTATTTCTCAATACTTTTACCATAAAAATTGATAGAAAAGCCAAAAAATTTGGGAAATGTTTGAAGTAAAATTGTTCTATCAATTTTTCTAAATATGTAAATAACTGTGAAATGTGTTATCCAATACAATTTAATAGAAAAATAAAACAATAAATTAAGGGTAAAGATAATAATTATATAATACATAGTAACTGTAATGATTGAAGATTGAACACACTTTAAGTGCATATAAACAATTTTACTTGTCTAAAAGCATTAATAAGTCTATCATATCATATGAAGTCCGTACATTTAAAATGATTATATTACGTATAATAAATTCAGAAAGTCTAAACGAACACATTATTTTATTACATAATGATGTAAGAATTAAAAATTAATATTACCTAACCATGTAAAATTTAAAATTATAAACTACAAAAATTAAAATCAATTTACAAATTAAATATTATATTTAGTTTATATTTAGGGGTAGGTACATATTATTTTATTCGCATTTTCTTTCAAATTATTATATTTAACAATTATAATACCTATCAGTGGCGTAGTTACGGTGGGGGGGGGTTCCACCCCTCCCAGAATTTTTTTAATGATATTTAATTATTACGTACCCAACATATTATAGTAAAATGATATTTTCATTTTGCTATGGTTAGGTATATAATACAAATTAGTTAATAAAATAATTTTCGTTAACCAAAATAATATCACGCCCGCGCACGCACAAGTAAATGGAGTTTATTGTATGATTATCATTTATATGTCAAAACCATTTTTACTGGAAAAACTGTCACTCCTCACAAAATTGTCCGATTTTAATTTTTTTTTTTTTTTATTTGAAAGAGAAAAACTTCTTACAGGCGGATTGAATTCTTATTTTTTTTAATTAACTAAAAATAAGTACTTTTAAAAATTCCAAAATTTTGAATAATAATTAATATGTTTATTACCAATATTGTGATTAAAATTTTAAAAATTGGACTCAATCAAAGGTATTTATCTTTCAAATAAAATACAATAATTGAAATTAGACTACTCTGTGAGGCGTGAGAGATTTTCCTGTGAGGCATGTTTTTGTATTTAAAAACTCATCGGCACCGAGCCTCTTAAATACGGGATATAATAAAAACTACCATTATAATGTAATATTATTATATAGGAAGTAAGAACTCGTAATAAGATATTCATATTAGATATACTATGAATATTACGAACGTTGAACATTATTAAAAATTGACTATAAATAATATTCTGCATTAATCTTAATTTATAAATTTAGTAATTTTTGAAAATTGTAAAGTTAATATTAATTCGATCATAGAATTTATTGTTATTCGTGGAAATATAAATAATCGAAAATAGTGATGACGACTAGTTCTAATCCTTTAACTTCCAACTCAATTATAACTTAGACTTTTGACAATTATTTGAATTTTATTTGGTTTTTGGCTTATTGCTTGTTTGAGGAGTATCATTGAAGTTAACACCCCCCCCCCCCAGAAAAAAATTGTATCTACGCCACTGATACCTATAATATAATAAATATATACCTACCTAAGTACCTACTAGTGTACAGCGAAATTATTATCTTTTATTTAAAATATATCCGTCTTATTAAAAATATTATTATTAATACTGTCTTTGTATAATTTCTTCCCTTACCTTTATTGAGATGTCCATTACGGAATTTTCATTTCCTCAGCAGTTGACGATTGTTCAATTGACGAGTTTTGTAATAAATTAATTACATTTTGGCTCATTTTCAAATATTTATAAACTTGCAACTACGTTAAAATGAAACTAAAATGTAAAAAATGTATAACAATAAAATGTTTACACGAGTATACTCGTATATATAAAAAAAAATATTGAAATAAAATATAAGCCTTGAAAATTTTTTAAAAATATTATAACAATTTTATAATGTTCCATCGGCATAGAGTATAATAGATGTAAAATACTATAACGTAGCTAAACAGCTGATTGATCTGGTGACATGGAATATAATGGTATTATTGAAATAAATAAAAATAATAAGATTCCATACATACGAGTATATTATTATAGAAAATAGATTATCGATTGTACCGATGTAATCGATGAGAACTGGAGAATTATCATCTGATGAGCCAACAATAGACAATAATCAAAATTTCAAAATTAACACTTATTCTACAATTATTGATATTGTATTAACGCAAATATCAGAACGGTTTAATGATCATTCTCTACCATTATTTAAGGATTTGGGACTGTTTTCTCATAAGAGACCTGAAGAGGTAGCCAAAACATCTTGTATCTCAGACGATGCATTCAATGGATTTTGTACAGAGGCGGAACTACATATATACAAAGGCGGGTTTTTCCGCGGGCCTCGTCGTAGAAGGGGCCTCGCCGTATATTTGTAAAAAGAAAGTATTGTTTTTGCACTGAATGGTTATTATTGAAATTATAAAATTTATAGTATAATAATAAAATAATATTATTTGGGTGTATTAAGAACTTTTCGTTTCTTATACATATTGTACTTAATACTTAATAAGGTAATAACACTATTATAATATTTATGTCTAAAAAAAAGGTTCACGTGATCGCATTTTGCATCAAGAAAAAGAAGAATCATAGATAATCAAGAGAAAAATAATAATGAACAAAATGCAGCTTAGAGCATCAGCTGTTTAGATAATAGATATACATATATGTATAATGAATATCCGTGATTTAGATTAGGCTCCGTAAGCTTCGTATAATATAGGTATATCCGTGGTTTAGATTACGCTCCGTGGGCTTCGTTTGATCTTGCCACATAAAATTATCACTTATCACGATTTACTATAAATATGGTAATTATCTATATGGCAATCTATGGAAATTATGTACATTCTATGGAAATTATGTACAATCTATGGAAATTATGTACAATCTATGGAAATTATGTACACTCTATGGAAATTATGTACACTCTATGGAAATTATGTACAATCTATGGAAATTATGTACAATCTATGGAAATTATGTACAATCTATGGTAATTATGTACATTCTATGGAAATTATGTACATTCTATGGAAATTATGTACAATCTATGGAAATTATGTACATTCTATGGAAATTATGAACAATCTTATGAACTTATGTACAATCTATGAACTTATGTACAATCTATGGAAATTATGTACATTCTATGGAAATTATGTACAATCTATGGAAATTATGTACATTCTATGGAAATTATGTACATTCTATGGAAATTATGTACATTCTATGGAAATTATTAAGTTTTGTTTTTGTTGTTGTTTTCCATATTTATTCGTAAACAGATTATGAAATTGGTTTAAAAATCCATTATACGTAATAGGTATATTTTTCTATCATCTAAAAACTAAAAAAATAGGATGTTTATAGTTGTATATTTTTATAGTTCAATTACCTCGTGTTAGGTATCTATTTATAGATTTTTCTTATTTATTTATTATTTTATCATACTTATCATAAGTTAATAGTACAAATTTACTATAATACGTATTAATTACTGTACAATTTAATGTCCTATAACTTAATGTATAAAGTTAGAGAATTATAATCTAATTACGAGTTTTCCAGACCTATTAACAACATTTCTTACATTACCAAATACCAGTAACAGTAGCCAGTGCAGAAAGGTCATTTTCAAAGCTCAAATTAATTAAAAGCTACCTTAGAAATACTATGTCTCAAACAAGTTTGAGTGGTCTCGCAATGATATCAATTGAAAATGAACGCGCCAAAAAGTTGAACGTGTCAGCATTGATAAAGTCATTTGCACAAGATCGTAGCAGAAACAATTATTTTTATTTAATTTGTAAAATAAATTTGTATATTATATTTATTGACTTCTTGTTTACTTAATACATTAATATCCTTTTTTTAAATTTCCAATATTAGTATTATACAACTATTCATTAGGGCTAATAAAAATTTTACCCGCGGGCCTCAAAGATTGTAGTTCCGCCACTGATTTTGTACCTAATGTTTATGGTCAATTTGTTGAGTTGAATTCAAAGAAAAGACTATATTCAATTTTCTAGTTATTATTCTCAATTTGATAAAATAAAAATTATCCCACAAAAACTACATGATAATGATACATTGTTAACTGAGTCAGACTCAGTGAGTCTGAAGAAGAAATCGAAGAAAGTGATGAAGAGCATAGTGTCCTCCATGAAAATAAAAAAAAAGAAAATTGTGGGTCGATAGAAGATATTTTTAATATATGTCGTTCATTTGGGTTCAAAGAAATTTTTCCTTATTTGTATACTGCTTTAAGTATAGCTGTGACCTTACCTTACCGGTATCCAGCGCCTCTCCAGAACGCGCTTTTTCAAAGCTTAAACTGATTAAAACATAACGATCGACTATGAACGAAGAAAGACTTGAAGCTTTGATGATAAGAGCTTGTGAGTTAAATGTGCCCATGGATTTTGAAACAATTACTAATAAGTTTGCATCTAATAGTTCTGTACTTACAAAATTACTTATAAAATTATATTATAATTTATAATAATTATTTATTAATTTTAATTAAATTATTAAATTCATTTTTATTTTCTATTGTTTTTTTCATTGTAACTAGTAATTATTTATAAAATAATCTCCTATATTATATAGGTAATAATCTGTATTTATATAATTAATAGTTTTAATATTTTCAAGGAATAAGTTAAAATGATAATAATTGTTATTACTATAACCATAGTTGATAGTTCAAACTTCTAGAGTATGAAATTTAAATTATTGGGGTAGGTGGGTGGGTCAAAAATAATTTAATTTTGCTCCACAAAAATGTATTAAACTCAGCGCCACTGTGTATAAGGTATAACAATATGAATATTATTATATTATTCGTTTTAGATTTATTTGATTTAAATTATTTATATGGATTTTTCTTATTATATTACAATATTTTACAATAATATGTTAAATAAAATTGACAAATATTTTTTAAAAATTTTGAAAATTTAATTTAAGCTGAAATACATTTTACTTAACTCAGTTCCAATTAATTGTGAATTATTACATTTACGGTTATTTTTTTATAGCTGTTTAAAATATCAAAAAAAAAGAGCTGATACTCCTGCCGCATAGGATACAGGTGTGCAAACCATATAGCGTTTAATTTTAATTAGAATTTGAATGCAATGATAAACCATTACCATTGCATTTGGAAAAACTATTTAAAGCGAAGTTCTGTCAGATATAATCATTTCGGTGACAAGGGATTTTATGAGCATTTATATAGAACTTTGAGTTTTAAATATTTAATAAAAAATGTCAATATTTTAAATAAAATCTACCTACATTATAATCTGACTGAACTTCGCTCAGAATCGTTTTTTCGAATGCAATGGTTTATCATTGCATTCAAATTCTAATTAAAATTGAACGCTATGATTTGCATACCTGTATCCCATACAGCAGGAGTATCAGCTCTTCTTTTTTTTTGTTATATTGTTCTATTGCTATTACTATATGTTATTTATTTTAATCAAATTTCAACACAATCCTCTTTTCACCTATAACCCTCATTCCCTCCTCTATATAGAGAAATTAACTTAACGGTTCCAAAATTTTATCACATACGATTATAAATATAGTAGATACCATGTCAGCAGTTCCCAAATTGTGCTCCCCAAAGCCCTAGGAGCTCCGCAATAATTGTTTCTCAGGAGCAAAAAAAAATTAATAAAAATAAAAGATATATCTTGTATAATATACATCATAAACACAGGTAAATAAAATGTAATATAAAATATTTCTTGTGGCTCCACGAGAAAATAATAAAGCTTTTTTAGAAAAGGCTCCGTGACTGAAAATGTTTGGGAATCACTGACCTATGTGAACACTGAACAGAACACCCAAAATAATTTATAAATTATGAGACATATACACATAGATATTATTTTATTCCTTTTTTTAATTATTTTACCTTTATCCCGTTATACTAGGTACTAGGATATATGGAAAAATGATATATTTAACTTGAAAAAATGAAAACAAAAATGATTTTTATGGTAATGAATTTAATGAGGATTACATATCATTATATAATTGTTAATTATTTATCAATGTAAGTTTATAATTAAAGATTAAACCAATAAACATATTTTATTATTTTTTTTTTTTTATGAACAGTTTACACGGATAAAATTATTATAATAATAATTAATATTTACGTACTAAACAAAATTATTTTATTTAATAATGAGCTGATAAAATATATGAATCATAATATTATAATAATTTATATAATTAATCTCAATTTATTAAGGTTTACAGCACGTAATTTCATACAAATGAATTCCGCAATTCGTAGAATCTGAATATTTATAATCACTTCCTAATGTATCACATTTTGTAGTTTTAGCTGGATTATCGACTGATGTCAAGCTCTCTATATTACCACATGGAAATGTATGACAATCACTAAAATTAATATTCACACAAAATGAAATAATTAATAAATAAAATATAATAAACAAATATTATTTTATATTTACATGTTAATTCATTAGAATTAGTGTCTATACCTAAAACCTAATATTATATATTAAGTAGTAAATTGAAAATACTATAGTTTCATAATTTTGTTAATAGTAAATACTCGATTAAATATGACTCATCAATAAGCTAAAAAAAAAAAATATGTCTCTGTGTATCAATTTCTTTATATACCGTAATAGTGGGTAAAAAACAGTTTTACACCTTTAAGTTGTTGTGTCTTTGGATTTAAAATATGTACAAGGTACAACGCTTTCAAGTATATCAAAATTTGGGTCTTACTGAGTACTATACGATAGCATGTCCAATGATTACCTAAGTATAAAATTTGATTTTATAAAAAATTTTAAATGTGATGTTTTTTATTTACCCGCTGGCGTGGGTGAAATAAAGAAACTTTTTTTTTCGTAGAATTTATTATTCTACTCTAGTTAGGTTGAAAAGAAATATAATTTAGTAACTACTTTAGACAATTGTGGAAAATTTTTTTTTGAAATTATCACACGTTATTGATAAAATATTTTTTAACAAAATTAATCAAAATTTATTAAGATAAAATAATTCAAGTCCTTATTAATTTTTTTATCAATAAAAATAATAATAATAATAATAATAATAATAATTCATCATAGATCCTAACTATTTGCCAAGAAAAGTTATTTTTAAAAATTGTTTCTATTCACCCCTTTGTTTCTATACACCCACTTTTACGGTACGTATCACTATAATTATAGCCATTGATGTTTAATATATATAGGTACCAACACCTATATTGTTATGTATCATGTATAATTTTACGTACCTATATTATTTGAAAAAAAATACAATCAATCTAAAATAAAATTCACATAGGTCTTTTCAATTATAAAAAGTTAATATTCAGATATTTTTGAAAGATTATAAATATAACCTCTTTTTATAGGTATATTTTAATTAATTACATCAACCTAAAACTATTTCCGTCTACCCAAAAATGTGTTTTACACTTACACGATTTAAAAAATTTTATTAATAAAAAAAAAAAACAATGAAATGAATTGTCGAATTGAATACATCATTTTTTAATATTAATGTGTTAAATGTGTGTATTTCATATAATTATAATATACATATAAATAGATAATATTTTATTCAATACCTCCCTATTTATCAATTCACCGTGTAAAATGAATTTAGGAATTAAGGCAATGTATTAAAAATAATAATAATATAATATATTATCTTACGAATCATCACCCGAGTAACACGGAGTCGTACCGAATAAAAGAATAAATGATATCAAAAAACAAACTGAAATTATATTATATTTCATTATTATAATAATAACATTAGCCGTTTAATATTTTAATTAACTCCAACACCTATAGGTAGGTTAGGTAAGGTAAATTTAACTTTATACAACAATTATCTATATATTAACGTTTTTTATAGTTGAATTGTTTTAGTTGTTCTGAAATAAATTATGGAAAAATTGTCATAAATAATTTACCAAGTTAAATACAACTTGAATATTATATTTAATATTATGACAGCTACGTAATATGACATTGTAAATATTGTACAGTTCAGTTTATTGAACATGGGTGTGTTAATAAATCAAAACTAATTTATTATGAAGCTACGGTTTCCATATTTAAAATTGTTAAATACGGGACAAAAAAATTTGGCTTATAGAACTATAAATAAATTATAATAAATTATATATATATTATGTAAACATAATTTTTATATGTTATTACTAAGGCTGGGATTTCGATGCACTTTGCATTGTTTTCCTAAGTTTGCTGCGCGATGTTCGTTTTGTCATAAATTCGATTCGTATACATTTGAATGAGAATAAGAAAGTTTACTTTGCATTTTTTTGCATTTTTTGATAAATTTTCGGTTTTGGGTCATTTTTTACATTTTTTAAAGCATTTTTGAGTTTTTAGGAGCATATTTAGAGTTTTTATATTATATTTTAATTTTAATTTTATTTTATCATGATTTTTATATAAATATTGAATTTAGCAAATTTTGAATTAGATATAATCGTATAATACGGGTATAATTTAACAAAAGTAATGCTAAAATCAGTAAAATCTTATACCTACCTAGATAACGGGTGGCAGCCCGTGTGGCGACGTTTGTGGCATACTAAATTACTAACGTGTGATCATGTTAAATTTAGAAACACTGTATACCTATATACATTTTTTTTCAGATTAAATCAATCCATGTCAATAAATAATTATGTGTATTAATATAAAACTAATTAAAAATTTATTTTATCAATTATTATATTTTTTAATTACAATTTTTTAAAAATAAATAAATTTTATGTGCATTTTATTAATGCATTTTTTTAAATTTTTAGGACATAAATGCATTTTTTTAAGATCATTTTTTAATATTTTATAGAACATTAAATTCCCAGCCCTAGCTTATTACTATAGGGCCCAGATTTAAATGCAAAGTGCATATATTTTTGTTTGATGTTACACAATGCTTTGTAAATACATAATTCGTTTCATACAACGAGGGTTTCAAACCTACAAATTTTATTTTGCATTTTTTGACGTTTTTTAATTTTTAGAGCACTTTTAGCATTATTGGGTCATTTTATTGGTTTTTAAATGCATATTTGTTCAATATACGATAAAAATTAGCCTATATTAAAAATATTATTATTATTGTATAAAATTTAGTAAGTACAATATAATAGGCTTACTTAGAATTTCATTTTATATATGAATACAGCTGTGGAAAAGACAATAATGATAGTAAATATATTATTGTATGATACATTTAATTAAATTATTATTTTTTAATTATATTGATATTAAACTACACATATTCGGATTGTTATTATATATAAAAGTTTACATAACAAATAAATACGCCCTATATATTATTTATGGCACAAAATATGAAAATTGATGAATCTACTTGTTGACTTTAAAGAAATCTGTTACTTTTAATTACGTTTCTTTCTCTATATGATAATATGTGTACTATTTGTGCATCACCTTTAAGTTTATTAGTAAACGCCTCAAATACAGAACTTATTTATAAAACAATACATAGATAATCAAAATAAAAATTCACAACAAAAAAAAAAAATATATAAATAATGTAAAGTATAGTTTAATTCTCCATGAAAATTGTATGTAGAATATAAACACAAACGCAATATTCTTATAATTCGTAATAATAGGTACCTAATAAATAATAATATTATGGTAATCGTAGAATAATAGTACTTTTTGGTGGTAAAATTTTTGTTTATATATAACACATTATTCGACGATATCATTGTGCATTAAATAAGAACAATTATATATATATATATATATATATATATATATATTATGATGTATCGTGATATCGGTCAATATTGTATAGGTTGAGGGTTAGCCATCGCCAATAAATGATGACATCATATGTTTTAAGTTTTTACGTTTTCCTTTATTCTTAGTATTTAATAAAATATACATATAAAATAGTATATACAACAAATTATCACTTTTCCGAGGACATACCCGAGGGCACGGTAGACTTTTGTAATTAGCCGCTAGAACGGCTGACTTACTTAATTAGACGAGGAAAAGGATGACGGGGTTGGTCGACTAAAATAAATATGCATAATGGTGCAGTTGCATCCACTATAATTATTTTGAGGGGGCAGAACGCAGAAGTATCATTTTGCCCCCACAAACAAAAATATTTAAATAAATCTTATTATACATAATATGTATATTTCTATATAGGATATAGCAAACTCTTGAATAGCTTATATTTTAGAGCACTACCTACTAATATAAAATGTATAATAAATGCATTTCGAATTTCCATAGCGTGTTGTTATAAAAATTTTTATGATTATTCTGCCCTAAATTAGATTTATTTAATTGTATTGATATTTGACATAGATATGATTTGATAATAACTGGTTATATGCTTAGAAAACAATATATTATCATTTAATTTTTAATATTTTAATTAAAAAAATTAGAATTTTTATATTTTCGTTATATTGGTAATATATTATTTTGTTTGGTATTTTAATGGAATCCCACAATAATTAGTTTTTGCACTCCCATCAAATTCTACCAAGTGCCGCCTATGATAATATGTAAACCAGTGGCGCCCAAGTTTCGTACACATGTAGGGAATATTCTCAAATTTAATGCCTAATGGTAATTCAAACTCATTTTTTACTCATTCTTGATAAATAATACTTAATATTAAATATTTGTGTGACCTCTGCTTACATTTTCTAAAAAAGATGTAAATTGTAGGGGCATAGCCCGACCACAACATAGACTTGGGCGCTATTTATGTAAACATAGATTATCTGATTATATATATAACAATATAAATTTCTTATATTTCTTATATATATATATAAGTTCTTATATTTTACATAATATATACATATATGATAATTATAATATATATATCTGAATGTACCTAAATAATTCCATATTTGGTTAAAAAATCTAGGATTTATTGTTGATATTATATAAAATATTAAAATGATAACGGTTATTTAAAAATTACCGCTTGACGCATGACGATCAGTGCTCATTTTCAAAACATATGATACCAAACTAAATAATTAATTAATGCCTATATGGTCATACTGTATATCGTACCATCGCCGCCAAAGACGCGTTATCGTACGCAATAGCAAAATGTTAATGCATGACAATTTGCAATATGCATTTATTTTATAGTTCATACGCGTACGGCGTACTGCACAAGGCATGACTTACACTCAATGCTACAACTGTTTATGTTTGTGTTAAATGTTCATGTATAATAAGTTTTAACTATAATATAAAATGCGCTTACAGAATGGTGAATACTGAATAGTGAATGAGTCCCAGTGCCCAAGTACTTACTAGTGAATTAATAAGTGCTTATTAATTTTGTTGTCACTATGTGCCGTATATTTTTAACTAATTACGTCCGCTAAGTTTGTGTTTATACTTTATTTTACGAATGTGAAAATATTTTTATATTATATTTATATTAATATAATTTTGTCTTTTAATATTGCCATCTACTTTAAATATGTAAGATAATGTACCTAATTAATTATCTAATATAGTGCAACATTTTGCTGTCATATTTTACGTGAACATTTTATACTCTTAAATAATGGCTGCCAGCGATTCTAAGGCTCCACTCCGAACTGTCAAACGAGTACAGTTCGGAATATTGTCTCCAGATGAATGTGTTAGTACAATATATTTACATTTAATAATAATAATTTACTGTTTTTTTTTTTAAATATTTTTGGATTACTATTTTAGCGACGCATGTCGGTCACAGAAGGAGGCATTCGTTTTCCAGAAACGATGGAAGGTGGACGACCAAAACTTGGTGGACTTATGGATCCTCGTCAAGGTGTTATTGATCGTTTTTCAAGATGTCAAACGTGTGCAGGTTTGTAGTGAAAATATATTAGTTACATTGTGACACGTGCTATTTATTAATTTTTAATTTTTACACTTACAGGTAACATGACTGATTGTAGTGGTCATTTTGGGCATATAGAGCTAGCTAAACCAGTGTTTCACATAGGATTTATAACTAAGGCCATAAAAATTTTACGTTGTGTTTGCTTCTACTGTTCCAAATTATTAGTTAGCCCTGTAAGCATATTGAATTTTGTATAGTTGATTTAGTATAGTTTCATGTCACTTTTGCTTTTCAATAGACTCATCCCAAAGTTAAAGAAATTGTTATGAAATCAAAAGGACAACAGCGTAAACGTTTAGCATTTATTTACGATTTATGTAAAGGCAAAAATATTTGTGAAGGTGGTGATGAACTAGATATCAGTAAAGACAATATGAGCGATCCAAATATGCCAGTAAGTTAAAGATAATTAAGAATTCATGAAAGAAGGTGTTTGTATATAAATTATACTTTTTACATAGCCAAAAAAGCAAGGTCATGGAGGTTGTGGTCGTTATCAACCTAATATACGACGAGTAGGTTTAGACCTAACAGCTGAATGGAAGCATGTCAATGAAGATTCACAAGAAAAAAAAATACCTTTGACAGCTGAACGAGTTTATGAAATTTTAAAACATATTACTGATGAAGAAGTTGTAATAATGGGTATGGATCCAAAATTTGCTCGCCCAGATTGGATGATATTAACAGTATTGCCTGTACCTCCTTTACCAGTTCGTCCTGCAATTGTTATGTTTGGATCAATGAGAAATCAAGTAAATATAAATAAATATATATAGATTTCAATGTTACTTTAGACTTGTATTGAATAATTGTATATATTATCTTTCATTGTAGGACGATTTAACCCATAAACTGTCAGACATTATAAAATGTAATAATGAATTAATTCGTAATGAACAATCCGGTGCTGCTACACATATAATAGCTGAAAATATTAGGATGCTACAGTTTCATGTTGCAACTTTAGTGGATAATGATATGCCTGGTTTACCAAGGTAAATAAGAAAATGTATTTTTTCTTAGTACTGATTTTAATGAAAGTAAATTATTATTTTTAATTTAATTTTGTTCATTAATAACAGTATTTTTCTTTGTTACTTTCATAGCATTGATAAATTATACATATTAGTTTATTAAATTAACATTCTTACAATAACATTTTTTTTTTTTTTTTTTTAGAGCAATGCAGAAGTCAGGTAAACCACTTAAGGCTATTAAGGCACGTTTAAAGGGTAAAGAAGGTAGAATTCGAGGAAACTTGATGGGAAAACGTGTAGATTTCTCAGCTCGTACTGTTATTACACCTGATCCAAATTTACGAATTGATGAAGTAGGTGTACCTCGTACCATTGCCCAAAACATGACTTTTCCAGAAATTGTCACCCCATTTAATATTGATCAGTTAGTATAATAAACTATTATGTGCATTTATTGTCTACTTATATACATTTATTATGTGTTTTGTAAATTATTAGTATGCTGGAATTAGTTCGTCGTGGTAATTCACAATATCCTGGAGCTAAGTATATCATACGTGATAATGGTGAAAGAATAGATTTACGTTTTCATCCCAAACCTTCAGATTTACATTTGCAATGTGGTTATAAAGTTGAAAGACATATTAAAGATGGTGACTTAGTAGTTTTCAACAGACAGCCTACTTTACATAAAATGAGTATGATGGGTCATAGAGTCAGAGTTTTACCTTGGTCTACATTCAGAATGAATTTAAGGTAAATACTATATCAATTTATTTTTTATAGTACTGATGGCAAATATTTTAATCATTTATTAGTTGTACATCTCCATATAATGCTGATTTTGATGGAGATGAAATGAATCTTCATGTTCCACAATCTATGGAAACAAGAGCTGAAGTAGAAAATATTCATATTACTCCTAGACAAATTATTACTCCACAAGCTAATAAACCTGTTATGGGTATTGTACAAGATACTTTGACAGCCATCAGGAAAATGACTAAAAGAGATGTGTTCCTTGAGAAGGTAATTGTCAATAATTTTATAGTAGTATAATCAATAATTATTTATTTATTTATTAAATTTTCATTAATATTAAATATAATAGTTATAAATTTATAATTATATTATATTTTCTTTTATTTCCAAATAAATTAAGTGTTCTCATGATTATTATTTTTAGATTAAAATATATATATATATATATATTACGTAATTATTAATTAGGTATTAGTACTTTATTAATAATACTTTTACTAATCATGAATAAGTTTAAGTTTCATGGATTTAAATCATTTTTTTGTTTTTTTATATCCATGTGGTTGTTTGTGGTCTGACGTTTCAGATCCATTGTAGTGTAGTAAGACACTAATTGTAGTCACAACAGTCAGACTTACACTACATACCAAAAGATACCTGCAATAGTTTCAAAATAGGTCACAAACAACTACATTATGATTTGATATATCCAAAAAAATATACATGAAAAATAAAATATAATTTAACTTAATTGTATATGTATTGGTATTTTTAAAAACACTTGCGAAATAATGATATCAGAAATAAATATTAGTTGTATTGTTTTTTTTTTTTTAATTTAACTAAAATAAAAATATTTATGTCTAAATATTTTATGTTTAATAGTAGTACATTGCCTTTAACATTTTTATCCATAATTTAATTTTAATACGTTCTTTTATATTCATATAATATATTAATGATCTTAATATAAAATAATCTTTAATTTCCTTATATATCAAGCATTAAAGAGGTAATTACCCACTAAAACAGTATTACAATTAGCTATATAAGAATTTATTATTCAATAATAATAACATTAAGTTTTAAAAATAATTTTATAAATGTAGTCATTAAACAGTATCATTAATATACCTATTTAATTATAATTCTTTAAAAGTTGATCTTTAAAAAAAAAAAATTAAATTTTACTTTTTATAATTTTAGTATTTAATAGCATACATACTATATTTATTTAATGTTTTAATGATAACATAATTTAATAAATATGAATTTTATTATTTGTTAATCCAATGCTCGTTAATGATAGCATCATATTACTTTCTGCTATTATCTCCAAAACATTGGAAAAGAAATTTAAAGGTTTATATCTAGAGGTATTTAATATTTTAAAATACCATAAAAATTATAAACCTTTACAATTTATTTTAGTTTATAGTATTTATTATATTTTTCATGTATAATGTTTTAATGATGACATAATTTAATAAATATGAATATTTTATATTTTGTTAATCCAATGCTCGTTAATGATAGCGTCATATTACTTTCAGCTATTATCTCCAAAACATTGGAAAAAAAATTTAAAGGTTTATATCTAAAGGTATTTAATATTTTAAAATACCAAAAAAATTATAAACCTTTACAATTTATTTAATAGTTTATAGTATTTATTATATTTTTTAGTATATAATAGCCAGTACTCGTTAATAATAGCACTATTCTATTGTACTATTATCTCCAAGAAACTGGTAAAGTAATGTAATGAAGATATATATTATTGGTTAATTTATTTATAATTTTAAATTACGATATTATAAATGTATTAACCTTTATCTTATAATCTCTCTCTATTATTCATATCTGTCATTTTATTTGAAACTTAAACACAATATAACTCGACAAATTAAGGTCGTAAAATAAAAAATGTTTGAAGAAGTACAATAAAAATTAATTTCTAAAAAAGTGGGGGTTGCCATTTAACTTTCAAAAGTTGTATTGTGCATGCGTGAATTGGATGAGCGGAATTTTTTTTTTATTTTGCTAAAAAATAACTTCCATGAACTACATTAAGTTTTTCAAGCTTAAACCTATCAAAATACTAGGATTTTCCATGTATAAAAATAAGGAAAAATAATATGAAGCTATTTTATTTATAATTTTAAAACCCTATAACTTGGCGGATTTTGGGCGTAGAAAAAAAATCCCTAAATAAATGATTATAAAACTACAATAAAAATTAATTTTTTAAAAAAAAAAAAATGGGGGTTGCTATTTATCTTCAAAAGTTGCATTGCGCATGCAAGAATTGGACCGATAGAGAAATTTTATTTTTTACTAAAATAAAACTTCAGTAGAGTACATTAAGGTTCCCAGACTTAAAACCGTCAAAATATCTTATTTTCATTCCGCACAATCTTTTAACCGATTTAGTGGGACACCCTGTACTCATATATTCTAAATATTTTCTTATTTTTTAAATGCTTAAACTATGTGTAAGTGTATGTATAAATATTTATAAATAAATAAAAAATAAAGATATTAATATCAAATTTACTATATTCAAGCAAAATAATTACTCTATCACTAAGTTTTCAAATAAATGGTAGTAAAATTATATTAGTTTAATAAATAATTTTTCTTATAAAAATATAGTTGCCTTTTAAGTTTTTATTACCTTTTCTATTTTTTCTGTTTTATATAATAAATAAATTGCAGCTTCACATTAAACCGAGCATTAAACCAAAACTTCATTAGTGGGAATAAAATTATTTCAATTGAAAGTTATTAATTAGTATATTATTTAACAATGCACCTATATATAAAAAACCTATATATTGTAATATTTATTTAATATTAATTATTACTAGTAAATTAGTGATATTTAATTTTTGATAATTATATTCCTACTTTCATAACTCCAAAAACAGATTTTATGTTTAAAGTTTTATATTATTATTTTAAAATATTACCATGAATATTTTGTTTAATCATATTTCAATCAAAATGCAAAATTGATACTTAATAATCTATGTTTTTCAACAACAATATCATCTTCAGCACTGAAATATCAATTTTATGATTTGGGGTTTTAATAAAAATATAAAAAAAAAAAAAATAATCACAAATGCTCAATTTTATTTCCTTGGTTAATGTTTATATTTATGTCTAAATAAAATAATAAATATTTTTATTATTTTTACTGTAAATATTAATTATTTTATTTTAATATTTATATCATAATTTGTGTTATTTTATTTCTTTAAGGAACAAATGATGAATTTATTAATGCATTTACCCATTTGGGATGGTAAAATGCCTACACCATGTATTTTAAAACCAAAACCTATGTGGACAGGAAAACAATTGTTTTCTCTAATTATTCCTGGAAATGTCAACATGATACGTACTCATTCTACTCATCCTGATGATGAAGATAATGGACCATACAAATGGATCTCACCTGGTGATACAAAGGTGCAATACATTTAATTAAAATTGTTAGTTAAATAATTTTGAGGTTTTTAATTTGAGATATAAAAAAATATTAAAAACTTAAATAATAAATCTATATCAATTAATTTTTTAAATTTAGAATTATTATAGTATTAATATAATAATCTTAACGACAAACATTTCTAGCAAATGGGTTGAGTATAATAAATAACATGTGGTTCACTTAAATGATAAAACTAAATATTTCATCCAGATGAATAGATAGAATCTTTGATCTAAATAAATATTTTTTTATTATATAAATATGTTCAATGCTGTTTTATTCTAATTCTGTAAAAAATGAGTGCTGTATTTTTATTTTATGAATCAATGCACTAACCAAATTAGTTAATTTGAATAGTGACAAAATGTGTACATATACTAGTTCTTAACATTTAAAAAATTTTCCAATCTCATTCTAAGATAATGTATGTAGTGGAAATATTTAATATTGTCATTAACATAATAAAATAATGAAAATAATTATATAAATAATAATGAAACATAATGTATATAATACATTATGCACACACACACACACACACACACACACATATATATATATATATTTATATAGTAGTATGGTGTGTAATCATATTAATTACAGCCTTTCGGTGTCGTCCTGGGACCTAAAGGGCCTCCTAAAAATAATTCTTTGAAATTGTATGTTTGGAACGTTTAATAAAAATTGTATGGTAGAATTTAAAAATACAAATTTTTAAAGAATACCTTTATATCTTTATTATATTTACTTAACTTATTGCATAGATTTTCTATAAAACTTATTTATATTTTATATTTTCTTGACAAATACTAATTAATAGGTATAACCAGTGATGTATTTACGGGAGGTACAAGAGTACTTTCCCTCCCCCAGAACCACTCTAGTAATGCTTATATATTAATATTGTTATTACTTGGTAAATTTATTATTTATTAAATATATGGGGAAAATTTTGAACCCCCCCCCCCCCATAATTTCGTTCATATACATAATATATATAAAAAATAAACAAATTAAAATAATTAATAATCAATGTATTAATAATAATAATTAATGAAACACAGGAGGAGGGGTTTTGAAGCAATAACCTCCTAGTTGCTTGGGCCAAGCCAAACCGACATGATTATAGTTATACTTTTTATTCCAAAATTATCTTTCAAAGTATCATTGAGTTATCAATATTATTTATAAATTATAATTAATTTGAATTTGAATTTGAATAAAAATGAACTATTCAGTATTTAACACATAATTCAATTATTTATTATACTTTTAGGTAATGGTTGAACATGGGGAATTGGTGATGGGTATATTATGTAAAAAAACCTTAGGTACATCAGCTGGATCATTGCTTCATATTTGTATGTTGGAATTGGGTCATGAAGTGTGTGGTCGGTTCTATGGTAATATTCAGACCGTGGTTAATAATTGGCTATTATATGAGGGTATATATTATATTCTAATGTATTGATTATTATATTTTAAAGTTAAATTTTTTCTGATCCAGGTCATTCTATCGGTATTGGTGATACCATTGCTGATCCACAAACATATTTGGAGATCCAGAAAGCAATTAAAAAAGCCAAAGAAGATGTAATTGAAGTGATACAGAAAGCTCATAATATGGATCTTGAACCAACACCAGGTAATACCCTTCGTCAAACATTTGAAAATCAAGTAAACAGAATTTTAAATGATGCTCGTGACAAGACTGGAGGTTCTGCCAAAAAATCTTTGACTGAATATAATAATCTCAAAGCTATGGTTGTGTCTGGTTCTAAAGGTTCAAATATTAATATTTCACAGGTATATTATAATATTTCTATCAACATTTTTCTTTGTCGAATGAAATAATAATTTTTTTATATATGTATATAGGTTATTGCTTGTGTAGGTCAACAGAATGTAGAAGGTAAACGTATACCATTCGGTTTTCGTAAACGCACATTACCACATTTCATTAAAGATGATTATGGTCCGGAATCAAGAGGATTTGTAGAAAATTCATATCTTGCTGGATTAACACCTTCTGAATTCTTTTTCCATGCTATGGGTGGCCGTGAAGGTCTTATTGATACTGCAGTCAAAACTGCTGAAACTGGTATATTTTATATTAAAATATTTAAGCTGGTGTTTATTATTTAATAATATTTTTTTTGGTAGGTTATATTCAGAGACGTTTGATTAAAGCTATGGAATCTGTTATGGTACATTATGATGGTACTGTTCGTAATTCTGTCGGTCAGTTAATTCAATTACGTTATGGAGAAGATGGTCTTTGTGGTGAAGCAGTAGAATTTCAGAGTATTGCTACTATAGAACCATCACATAAGAAATTTGAACATGAATTTAAGTTTGACGTTTCAAATGAACGACATATGAGAAAAATATTTACTGAAGATGTCCTAAAGGATTTAATGGGCAGTAATGATACTGTAGCAGAATTGGAAAAAGAATGGGAACAATTAAATACTGATAGAGATACTTTACGAGAAATATTCCCTTCAGGTGAAAGTAAGGTGGTATTGCCATGTAATCTAAAACGTATGATTTGGAATGTACAAAAAATTTTCCATATTAACAAAAGAGCACCAACTGACTTAAATCCAATAAAAGTTGTTAATGGTAAGTTCTTATATATTTTTTATTTATTCTAGATGGTTCATCATAATATCCTCATTTTTTTATATTTTTGAAAATTATTTTATATAGTTCGCCGTTTGTTGTGTTTCATTATAAATCTGTTAACTTTAATGACATTGAATTTCTAATCTCATTAATAATGTGATTATTTACTTAATTAGTAATAAAATATTAAAAGTCATTTCTGTTGTAATATATTACTAAGAATCAATGAATAAAATTTCCATCGTTTATTTCTTTATAAAACATGTGAATTTTTATATTTAAAAATATGTTAATGATGAATTTTTGATTTTAGGTGTCAAAGAACTATTGGATAAATGTGTTATAGTAGCAGGTCAAGATGAATTGAGTATGAAAGCTAATAAAAATGCTACTCTACTATTCCAGTGTTTAGTACGATCAACTTTATGTACTAAATTGGTATCAGAAAATTTCCGTTTATCTTCTGAAGCATTTGAATGGTTAGTTGGAGAAATAGAAAATAGGTTTAAACAAGCTCAAGTAAGTTTATTTTTTATAATTTACATACAAATATGATTTAAATCTTTTTTTTTATTATTATTATTATTAAATATTTTTAGGCACAACCTGGCGAGATGGTTGGAGCATTAGCTGCTCAAAGTTTAGGTGAACCTGCTACGCAGATGACATTGAATACTTTCCATTTTGCTGGTGTATCTTCAAAAAATGTAACACTAGGTGTACCTCGACTGAAAGTAATAATTAGTTTTTTCTTTCAATATGAAATAAATAAAAATTTAACTTATAATAACTTAAAATATAACTAATTTTTAGGAAATTATCAATATAAGTAAAAAACCCAAAGCACCATCATTAACTGTATTTTTAACTGGAGCAGCTGCTAGAGATGCAGAAAAAGCCAAAAATGTTTTATGCCGTCTTGAGCACACTACATTACGTAAAGTTACAGCCAACACGGCTATTTATTATGATCCTGATCCTCAAAATACAGTTATAAGAGAAGATCAGGAATTTGTAAATGTATACTATGAAATGCCTGACTTTGATCCATCCAGAATTTCTCCATGGTTGTTACGTATTGAATTAGATAGAAAAAGAATGACTGGTATGTAAATAATTAATTAATGGTTTTTTCAACTACAATTTAAACTAACAACATTTTAGATAAAAAATTGACTATGGAAGCAATATCGGAAAAAATCAATGCAGGGTTTGGTGATGATCTTAATTGTATATTTAATGATGACAATGCTGACAAATTAATTCTTCGTATACGTATAATGAATGGTGAAGATGGAAAAATGAATGGTGGTGATGATGAAGATACTGTTGATAAGATGGAAGATGATATGTTCCTCAGATGTATTGAAGCAAATATGTTGTCTGACATGACTTTACAAGTAAGTAGATATTATATTAATTTATTATTTTATTATTATTATTATTGATATTACACACAAATTAAAATGGTATGGATACCCAACAAACTATAAAAAAAAATTATTACTTCAGTGACAGCAAAACTGAATTAGATTAATAATATTAAAATATAGACAAAGGTAAAGATAGAATTTTCACTTTTCAAACACCACGGAATTAAGAACATTCCCATATTCAATATTATTAATATTAATACCTAATACATATTATTTCATTTTTTTTTTCTAAAATATATAGACCAAAACACTCCTAAAAGTATATTTATATATATATATACTAATATATACTAATATTAATCATTGATCAATATTACTTTATAAATATTTATTAATTTTAAATTGTACTTGTTTTCATTAATAATTTATAATGTATAGGGCATTGATGCAATTGCAAAAGTATATATGCATTTACCACAAACTGATGCTAAAAAGAGAATAATAATCACTGACACTGGAGAATTTAAGGCAATAGCTGATTGGTTATTAGAAACTGATGGTACCAGTTTAATGAAAGTATTGAGTGAAAGAGATGTTGATCCCGTGAGAACATTTTCCAATGATATTTGTGAAATATTTTCGGTAAATATTAGTAATTATTATAATTAAATTAAATTATAACATACATAATTAATTTAATATTAAATTTCAGGTTTTAGGTATTGAAGCTGTACGTAAATCTGTAGAAAAAGAAATGAACACTGTATTACAGTTTTATGGTTTGTATGTAAACTATCGTCATTTAGCTTTATTGTGTGATGTTATGACTGCCAAAGGCCATTTGATGGCTATTACTAGGCATGGTATTAATAGACAAGATACTGGAGCACTAATGAGGTACAATTTAATATATAATACTATACTTCCGTCTACGAGAGATCATTATCGTGTCACATACAAAACGCGTCCGATTCAGCACATTCTCCACCCACCGACAACTGTTCGGTGACGTTTGGTAATATAAATCGCACTATAGCGTGGCACATGGTAGGGGAAATATAGCCTCGGGCCGTTCACTGCAGTCAGAATACATGCGCAAAACGATAATGATCTCTCATGAGCCATAGTATAGTTCATTGTTCAAATATTCACTAGACCAAAAATAACAATGCTTTAATAATTTGTTATTTCACCATATTCAGGTGTTCATTTGAAGAAACAGTAGATGTATTATTGGATGCTGCTTCACATGCTGAAGTTGATCCAATGAGAGGAGTATCTGAAAACATTATTATGGGACAATTACCTAGAATGGGAACTGGTAAAATAATATATTTATGAGTAAACAAAATACAATTGATTCTATATTTGTTAAATGCATGTTATAGGTTGTTTTGATTTACTTTTGGATGCTGAAAAGGCCAAAGATGGTATAGAAATACCAATGGATAATGGTTATATGGGCATGGGTGGTGGTGGTATGTTCATGGCTGCGGGTACACCTTCAATGTCACCTGCCATGACTCCATGGGATCAGACATCCACACCAATTTATCAAAATAACTGGTCTTCAAGTAAGAAATTTATAATAGGGAACCTATTATAGATTAACCTAACATAGTTGTAATATTTTAATAATTATTTTTTACAGGTGGTTTAGAAGCAGGCATGACTCCTGGAGGACCTGGATTTTCACCAGCAGGTTCGAGTGAAGCTAGTGGAACGTCTCCATTCTGGATGTCAAGTGGAGGAACTCCAGGAAGTCCTGGATCACCAGGCATGGCCACTAGTCCATATGTGCCAAGTCCAAGTTCTATGTCGCCAAATTATAATTATCCATCTAGTCCACAGTTTGGATCTTTATCGCCTTCAATGACTCCTACTAATTATTCCCCTACAAGTCCACAATATTCTGCTACGCAACAGAACACTCCTAAATATTCCTCTATGTCACCTAATTATTCACCAACCAGCCCGTCATATTCGCCAACGAGTCCTTCATATTCTCACACTTCATATTCACCAACAAGTCCTTCGTAAGTTTTTAAATTACTGTTTCATCAAGAAATTAAATGATGATTTTTAATTAATTGTTTTATATTTATTTTTAGATATAGCCCGACATCTCCATCATACAGTCCTACATCACCTTCTTATAGTCCAACTTCTCCTTCATATAGCCCAACATCTCCATCATATAGCCCAACATCTCCGTCGTAAGTTAAATTTAAATACACATTTATACTATTTAATATTTATATTATTAACTACAAACTTGTATTCTTTTTTAAATCTGTATATTTTGAGAGAAGTCTAGATGTTTTAGGGTATTATTACTATTGGACATAAAATAGTTAACTATATAATTTTTAATTCACAATTTTCAATATTTTCATTATTGCTATAATTTTTAAATAAATGTTGGTCTATCAATTTAATATATACTCTATTCAGAATAAGGTCATCGGCGGCCAACTTCTATGTATGGGTGTGTCATAGTTTCTAGCTTTTATACAAGCGCCATAATCTGCGGGAGCATTGCATCATTCTAATGTCAACAATGCACTTGTAAACATAATTTGATAATGAAAATAATAGTATGTCTACTCGACTTCACCGGCACACAGCACTACAAGTATCGAACGCTAATCGGTTAATAGAAATGGTAAAGGAAATGTCTGACCGTAATTGACAAAACACCGCCGAGGACCTTTCTTACCCTGAATAGAGTATATACATATATAATAAATATTAATTATTAATATATATAATATAGTTTATATTAAAGAGAAATATGTATATTGTAATACCTATTGTATATTTTACTACTAAAAATAATAGTAATTATAATATAATTAATTTTTATATTTTATGTGTATACAGGTATAGTCCCACCAGTCCTTCATACAGTCCTACATCTCCGTCGTATAGCCCAACATCTCCATCATACAGTCCAACTTCCCCATCGTAAGTACCTTTAAACTATAATATAATTTGTACTTTAAAACATATTGTAATATATTTTATTAAAATTTCACAATTATAATAAAATTGATTTTGAATTAGCAATATTAGTATTATTAAATTTATAAAAACATTAAACATGTATGATTTTTGTTTTACCATATTTATAATGTAAATTATTATATAATTGTGCAGGTACAGTCCTACATCACCTTCTTATAGCCCGACTTCCCCGTCGTATAGTCCAAGTTCTCCACAATACATGGGATCTTCACCATCATATACACCAAGTGCTGCATCTGGTGCTAGTAATTACAAATATTCGCCTACATCACCCTCACTTGCTGTTAGTCCTACTTACTCCCCTACTAGTCCTATGTATTCACCATCAAATACATCATATTCTCCATCCTCTTTACAACATACACCAAATGCTGGAAGCACACAATATAATCAATCATACAGCCCTAGTTCACCAGTTTACTCTCCTACAAATTTCTCATCAGCAAGTCCAAGGTAAGTCAATTAGATTTTTCATGTTCTGAACATGTCTGTAAAAATGTTATTTTAGGTATTCACCTACTTCACCAACATATTCTCCTGGAGTTGGAAGTCCACATTATTCACCATCCTCACCTAGCTATTCACCGACATCTCCAAACTACAGTGGACCAGAAGAACATTAAGAAAGAACATTTTAAATGGTTATTTGTAAGGGACAGGGTATTTACTAATTTTAAAACAAATTTTAATATTGTACTATTGTGTAATAATTTAATTATTTATATTTCATATTTTTGATAATTATTTATATAAATTATATAAATATACTTAATGATTTATAATTTCATTATTAATAATGGACTTAATTTTAATATATCTCAAATGTAATATTTATATTAATTAAATTGTGTATATACTTTTTTATATATAATTATAGATTTTTAATTAGTTAAGTAAAGTTTAGTTTTGTTTCATTCAATTAAAATTATTTGTTACATTCTTATTTAAATTATTATATTTATAATCAATTTATCGACAATCTTTATTTCAATCAAACACATTAATATTCTCAATTTTTGGTAACACACAATCACAAAGTTGGCAAATTTACCCTATTACTTTTACTTATCACATAATTATATAAAATATTAAAATATATGAGTACAACAATCAACGTGGTTTAATATATATAATGTATATGTTTAATATGTAGTTTAATGTAACTCACAAACACATTTTGTTACATTATTAAAATTAAAATTATACATTGAAAGTGTATTTTAAATGTTATAACTTATAGATAATAACTAATAATAAAGACATATTATAAATATGGCAAAGAAAAATGTTTTTTTTTTATTTTCTATAATAATTTATGCAATATAAATATCAAAACCAGTTTGTTTAGTGTTTTAGTTACATTATTATGTCGTGTGCCAAGTAGTATTTGAACTATGAGTATAACTCTATAATATAATTTAAAACTATACAAGTACAATTTAATTACATGAAATATCTGTATGTGTAATGTGTGTGTGTATAATTGACGTTGCCATGGTAATCTATGTTTATATTCACCATTGTATGATGGTATGCTTTAAAGAATAAGTGACTAGGCACTGCTGTTGGACGTGCTCAAAAATGGGATGTTACTGTTGTAAATTTCGAACTGTTAAGCAACCAAAGAAATTGGTATATTCTTGGTAAATAATAAGAAGCTGAGTATAAAATTTTTAATATACGGTTTTATATTAAATAATTATTTTGTGTATAGGGTAGAACGAAAACATTTAGATCCTGCTGATTATATGATTGAAAATCTAAATGGATGTATAACATACAAATTACCTGGCTCAATCAGTGGCCAACAATTTGTTATACGTAATTGTCAAGATTGTAGCATTTATATACTGGATCATTCTAGTTCGGTGACTGTTGATGATTGTCAGAGATGTACAATTGTACTGGGACCGACCAAGCAGAGGTAAACGAACTCTTAAAATTAAATGTGAATATCAAATAATAATTAAAAATTTCTCTAATTTATCACAAAACTAAATAAATTAAACTTCAATAAGTTTAATGAAGTAATGCAATTTATTATTATTATTATTTATTTTAATATAATGTAATATAATTCATTTTGCAAACAAAATTTAATTATTAATTAATAACTATATTATATTGCAATTAATTTTTCAATAGATTTAAACTGATAATCAGTCCCCTTTAGTATGGGAACAAAATAAAAGTTTAAAAGAAATTTTGAGTCGTATATTTTTATATTATTTAAACACTTCAATAGACAATAATAATTAAAATTTATAATTTAGTAATATATTTTTTATTTTAGCGTGTTTGTGAGAGACACAATTGATTCAACAGTGTTAGTTGCTTGTGGTCAATTTAGAGTTCGTGATTGCACATCTTTAAGGATATCATTATTTTGTTCTACTCAGCCAGTGATCGAGTCTAGTCGAGAACTAAAGTTCAGTTGTTATCAACTATATTATAATCAATTGGCTGGTAAAACTCATTAGTCATTAATAATTACCGTTTTAGATTAAAATAATATTAGCTTAATGAATTTATTATAATATATTAATATATTATAGTGATGTTTATAAAATATTTGACCATATTTATCTCTTAAATATTGTTTAGAATCAATATTACCTCTTTTCTTTGCTTATTATAGATCAATTTAATAAAGCTAATCTCAACATTTGGAACAATAACTGGAGAACAGTATATGATTATACTTGGAACGAAGGTGATAATTGGGCAGTTAATGAAGAGCCTGTTAACATAGATTTTCCCAACGAATTACACAAGTACAAATTATATACATATATAATTTATTATTATATATTATTATTTGAAGAAATTATAGTTAATAATTTTAATTTGTTTGCCATAATTTTATTTTGTATAGATATGGCATTACAAGTGACTCTAGAAAATCATTAATACCACTCACTAAATGTGATCAACAGAGTGAAAAAAATTGTTTTGTTGCCTTTGCATGTGGAATTGAAGCTATGCAATTTATCCAAGCTTTACAGTCACATGTAATATTATATTATTGTTGTATTGATTTAATTTTTAAAAATAATGGTATTCTTTTATTACTATAACATAATTTACATTTTAAAACTCATTATATATGCTATAATAATTAATATAAATTTTGTTTGCCTACTTTTTAAATTGTATTAAATCAATAATTACATTATTTTAATTCATAACACAAATACATGTGTAAATTGTAAAATATATTGCATTACCATTTTATATGGTACTGTATTATACTTATGCATAGTTTATTGTAAAAGCTATAAAAATTGAATTTCTATTAATCATATTTAAATATACAAGAAAATAATTAGATGTCTTAATAAAATAGGTGTTTTACAGGATACAGAATTATTGCTGATCAAATGCATTCATTTTGATGGCAAAGATGCAAAATTAATTCAAGAGCAAGCCAAACTTTTTGTAAATAAAACAATTGAAACGGTCGTTGGTTTACAAATACAAGGACCTCATGCTCTGAATAAATGTTCAGTAGTAAGTACTTGTATGTAATAGTAGCTACATAACACAGATAGTAAATTATGAATGTTTGTGCTAGGTAGAAAATAATCTATATTCTATGTCAAAACATTAACCTATTATCAATTTTGAATTGCTAAATACCCTAATAAATATAATGATAATTAGTGAACAATGTCCCTAAACCACATTTAATTATATTGCCACCAGGCGTGCTCAGATTTCAAATTTAGAAGCAACAGAAAAAATAAATTTAGCCAAATTTTTTTAAGAAATACCATATTTTTATTTATTTTAATAGTTAATTTTAAGTAGGTATCTGTCACATTAACAATATTATTGTATCAGTTATTTAAAAAAAAAATTCTATTAAATAAAATGAATTTTTTTACAAATCGAAAGTAAATTAAGTATGAAAGTTACATTTATCAATGCCAAAATTTAATATTTAGTAGCCCAAAAAAAGATTCAGGGGCAGCATTTGCTACATCTACTGCCCCTGTGTGCACCCCAATGATTGCCACCTATTGGCAGAAAAAAAATTGTCACTCCTAAACATGAAATTTTATATTTTATATATATATATTATATATATAATTATATAAATGTAGTTCTAATAACAATAGACTCCTTTTTTATTTTTATTTTTAAGAAAAAACATATTCTTTATATTGGTAATTTGATAATAAATTAATAATACACAAAATATATCGCCCCATTTTAAAGTACAAATTTTGCCACCCATAATCACTCATATACACAAACTAAAGAATATTTTATATTCATTAAGTTTTGTAATCACATAAATAAATTATTTTATGCTTTTAGATTTTAGACAATGATTTCCCTCAATTTACTGCAATGGTTAGTAAATCAGATGATGAAGCTGAAGAACTCTTTAAATTATTTTTCTTTTCAATTGAAAGTAAATTTCAACCATAAATTTATATTTATTAATGACTATCATTTACTTTTATATCTTTAATGAAATTTAATATCACAATAATTATTAAACTAATATTGTAATATGGTTATATTATGTTAAAATACCATCTAATTATTTATAATATGCATTATTTTATAAACTATTTTTTTTTTTTTTTTTTTTTTTTATACCATTGTTATTAATCAAAGTTTCATATTAAATACTCGTAGTAAATACCTATTTATTATATTAAAATTAGTGACTTTCATACAAAGTATGTTTTAAATCACAATATTAATTAAGTAATTTAGATAATAAATTTATATAAAATTTGTTTTAATCATATTTATTAAAGACATTAATTTAAAATTTCATGATTATTCACTTTAGATCATATCATTTTTGATAAATTAATTCTGGTATGTTAAATATTTAAAACATGTATCAATTATGACACGTTTTTGATGTTTTAATTATTTTTTATTAATACAACTTATAAATTAATTTTCAATGTAAATACATAATATAGAACTGCAATATATATATTTTTAATTTATTAAGAATAAAATTATATGTTTTGACGAATATTTTATGTTAATCATTTATGTTATAATAAATCATCAGATTAATTATGTTAATTTTAAAATTATTAAAATATTACAAAGTTATTTGTTCACCAAAAATTGGCACTAGACCTGAATGATCACAGCATTAATGGACCAATTAAATTTATAATTAGTAAATAATAGTGTAAAAATATTTATGGATCTAAAATTTCTAACTTAATTGTTTTACTTTTATATTATTTTGTTATATTTTATATTTTTATCTCTGGTATTTTTAATAAATATAGTAATAGTTTTAGGAAATAATCTAAATAGATAAAAACAAATCTACTTTAAGATAGATAATATTTATAAATTATCAATAGAATTGTTTAACATATAAATAATAATGATAAATTGATATTAATATTATAATCACAATAATTTAAAAGACAATAACAAAAGAAAACAAGTTCAATTATGAAATAGGAATGGATTTTCAAAGGAATGAATGATAAAAAGCAAATACTACAAGGAAACAAAATGCTACCATGACACCAAATAGTATAATTTTGTGTTGCCTAGAACGGGCAATTATTGTATTTATCATTCGTGTGCTCCGGCCAAGGTCTGCATTTGCATCTCTGAGCTACAATTAAAATCACAATAAATTTAATAAATAATTATACACGATTCAATTTAGCTTACTCTATGAAAAGAATTTTGCATAGTTTCTCGTTGGCGATTTAAATCTGTTAAAATTTGTGAACCGATTTCTTCAGTCTCTACTGTAATGCGATAAGTGTTATCTAATTGTATACCTGATCGGTTTAGACGTTCAGATGTAAATAGTAACCTTTGTTTTTGTTCGGATGTCACATCTTCATTTTCAGCAAAATGATTATCATCTTCTATAATATTTAAATAATAGAAATATAGTACAAAGAAAAATATATAATAAATTGTATTTACTGATACCTAAATCAATGTTAACTGTACATTTTGCTCGAGCAAACTCTTTGGCTAATCTGTGCAGTTCAGCTCTGTAGCTAGCTACTCGATTGTGTAGCTTGGCGCGTACAGATACGTCGGATTCTTTGACTGACAGATCCATCTGTTCCAGCTTAAAATGATTAAAGTTGAATTCAAGTCAAAATACCATAATATTATTAACGTTAACTTATAAAATTATATTTCCTATAGGTACTTACCAAATCGTGTACCTCGTCGAGGTTATGTTCGATTTCTTTGATGTATTCATTCCTATCATCTGTATGATCAAAGAAGAATAGTATGTAAATTAAACAATGCTTCCTGTACCATGTACCCGTGTTTTATTACTTACTGCCGGACAAGTGGCCGAGTCTACTGATTTTTGATGTTATATCAGCGCTAGTTACACCAAACTCCTGTTCGTATTCGGCTAAAAATTTACTGAAAAGAGTGAAGTATTAAAAAAAAGATACAGTAGGTAACTGTCTTGTAAAATTAATTCTACTTATAGTACTTATAGTACTTACTTTTCCATTTGCAGGACATCGACAGATTTGTTAATATGCTAAAACAATTTTATTATTGTCTGGAAAATTGAATACGAAAAAAGTGATTACATATCTAGCAAATAATTAATATTAATAAAAGCACATTTTGATCATAACGATGTAAGTAACATGTTAATTCAAATATTTACCATCGTCCATCCGTATGGTAAAATGTTTTATCGTACGTGATATTATTATGTATCTATATAGTATACTGTATACAGAATATTACGGAATCGTACTTTCGAACTTTTTCCTTATCACATGATTATCAATAAAGTGACGTCACCATGGTGAAGTTACCGTCCTAGTATCTTAGTAAAAGCACAGATAACATCTGTGGTATAAGGTCTATAGACAAACTTGTAATAATGTAATGAATTAATAATCCAATTTATAAATCCACCTTGATAATAATAATAAATTATTACATACAAATTATTATTATTTACAAATTACCTATTATTATTGTTAAATCGTATCTATACGTAAATCATAGATAAAAATATAAAATGTCAGTGATTCACACAGAAAAATAAGTATTCAGTATTATTATGTGTCCATTATAGTTCTTGCAGGGGCGGTTCCAGTGACTTGGTTGGGGGGGGGGGGGGTGCAAAGTCAAAATTTTGGGATAACTTTATAGTTTATAACAAAAAAACACAAATTTTTACTACCATAATTATACGTAATAATGTAATTTTGTTTTTAACAGTATACAATTTTTTTAAATACGGTCCTGGGAGGGGGCCGTGGCCCCTTGCCCCCCTCCCGGAACCGACACTGAGTTCTTGTTTCATATTAATTGTACGTAGATGCAAGATTTGTAGTTTGTAGATAATAAAAGTACCATCACAGACTATATGAACTATATTTCGTATAGTCTGTGGTACCATTACCATAATATAATAGTGACGTAGTCACACGTAGGCGGTTGTTTGATGTACCTATCTAATTCTAAATATTTTATGCCTTCGGTATACGTGACGGATTTAGAACATTTTTTTTTGTAAGGGCGCGGTGCTATTTTTCGTAAGTGTCATAAAATTATCTTTTTTTTTTTTCTATACTTACTCAGTATACTTCAGTTATATTTCAAAACGATAATAATAGTTGAGTATATTATGTACCGTATACGGTGTAAGAATAATAACGTATTCCTGAAATATTATATTACTTTATTTAAAAAAAAAATTACCCTATTTTTTAAATAAAATTAACTCGAACGACAAATTAAAATAATCTGTTACGTTTTGGTCAAACGTGTCAAGAGGGATGGGCACCCACCCTTGGATCCGTGCCTGCACCCAACGGACAAAAAATACTAAAATGCTTTATCAAATGACGTCATCATCGTGCCTACGTGACGTAATTCCGTGTCCACACAGAAAATAAAATATATAAACTAAGTTTTATTTATTTTTATTTTTATTATTTTTTTTTTGACAAATGACAAATGACAATATTAAAACGATTTTGTTTTACGAATAAAAAGTTCGAATTTTTGAAAACAAATTTGTCGTTTGTCGGAAACTATTCAGTCCACAAATCAGGACTAATGTTTTGTTATAAAAAAAAAAAACCACTACGATAGTTTTATTTTTTGTGTGAACACGGTATAAAAAATTTAAAACAATAAAAATATAGGTAAGGTATACCTACACCTTAATATTGTTGGGTTCATTATTATTTTCGGTTTAATAGAAGGTTGGTAAGTGTACTTAGACCTAGAGACAATCCCTATTTTTAGTGAACACAGACACATTAGTGCATATAGTTCAAAATATAAATTGTGTATTACGGATTTTAAAAGCGTGTATGTAAAGGAATGTAGGTACCTACTGAGAATATTAGAGAAATAAATAAATGTTATATAAAATAATAAAGTATAGGTACAGTTTCACAGATATAAATATTGATCGTCAGATAAAGAACAAAATTTGAATTATTTTATCATATTTCATTTTAAAACAAAAAAATACATAATATATTAACAACTAATATAGGTAAATAGGTAAAAGTTAACAGTTATACTTCTAAAAATGATCTTCACTTTGTCAAGGTCAACATAATACCTACGCATTATATCCAGTGGTCGAAGTGGGGTAAAATAAGTTGAGGGATGCCCACCTATTTAAAGGAACTTAATAATTTTATACGTTACAGTTCCATTGATAACTTCTCTCCCCCCTGGCCCTCCCACCAATAAATGTTCCAGTTTCTTATATTTTATAAGGTAGGTACCTACCTACATTTAGTTTTATAGCAAAATAGTTTTAATACTCGTATATAAGTACGTAAAAATAATATCATTTGTATAGACTATAGTTTTGTTTTAAATATTTTTGATCCATTATATAATAATAAACATTAAAGTTGAATAACTTAAAGAAACACAGAAACTTTAGTTTATGACATTATGGGTTTACCATAATATTATATAGATTATGCACATGCATTAAATATCCATGATAAAAGTTTAGATATTGTTTACATATTACATATTATACGATATCGATATGTATACTTACGCATATGAAATAGCGGAACACATAAAATTTATATATAGGCCATTGAGATAACAAAATTCAGTAATATAAGATAAGTTTGGTATTTTTTTTTTTTTTTTTTTTTGAAAATTATTATGTGTATACATGACGCAATCGTAATAAAATTAATAATTACCTAATCATAATACCTATATTAAAAATAGCTGATACTGGTGTGGAAGGGATACAGATCTAAAGAGGATAGTGTTAAATTTTGATTAACATTTGAATGCAATGATAAATCATTACATTATGATTATGAAATACGATTTTGAGCGAAGTTCATCAGATAATATATGAATTATTTTAAATTTTTACATTCATACAGTCTCTACGTCTACGTTCAATATATTTGCCCATAAAACATCTAAATGAGTCATCTAAATATCCAAATCTGACAGTACTTCGCTCGAAATCATTTTTCTATGATTTATCAATATTTTCAATAAAATTGTTTGTCAATTTTATTTAAAATATTATGGTATAGTATTGAAATACATGTATAATAATAAATAATGAATCCATATAAATACTTTAAATATCGATTTTACTAAAATTTCAAATTTATAAATATCTATAAATAAAAAATCGAGACTTGAGATTTTTCTAATATTTTGGAACTACACTAACCAATATATTATAAGTATGCTTCAATAAAAATTTTACACCTTAAAACCCAAAATTTCCAATTTTATGAAAAATATATTATAAAAACTAGAATTTTAGGAAATATTCAAAGTTCTATATTTTGTAAAAAAAATTAACGTATAACAATTCTTATATATAATATTATAATACCTATTTAAATACCCAATACAATTTTCGAGTCACTAAGTTAGTAAGTTCAAAATTTTGATTTCCATGAAAAATGTCGTTTTTTCATCAAATTTTGATCGTTTTTTCTATCGCATAAGGTGAATTTTAAGAAATTCAAAAAATAACTTAAAGTAAATATTAACAACATAATATATTATCTATATGCTATATGCTATATCCACTTTCTAACCGGAAAGGCGGAAACATAATATGCTTTTTGTGAAAATCTGAGCATTATTTTGGGTAGAAAAAGTGTCTACATAGTAGGTACATACATAAAAAAAAACACACATCATTGTAAAACTAATGCATTATTCGCTTTGCTGTTTGCTCAATATTTAAAATACAAATATTGAAATATTTATGATGAAAATGAAATTACTAACTTTTGTTAAATATTAGGACAAATGTTATTGGAATTTAGTCTAATTATTGTATAATAACATTTATTTGATATATTATGATTAATAAATTTCGATATTATTTAAATATTAATTTAACTACAAAATAATAATGATATATACCTATGCATAATAAAATTCGTAATATCGTATTATTTATAATATAATTTAAGTCACGTTTGGTAATGAGATCAAGCAGAAAAAATATCAGAATTATTCATTTTTCTCCGTGGTTTTCTCGAATATCTTATTATCATAATCTAAAGTTTCAGGCGTGAAATATAAAATAAAAACTATTACTTGCGAAACACTATAACTCTAATGTGGATATGTCGTTTTATTTAGAAAAAAGAGTTGCACGTCCTATACGTTTTTACATGGATTTGGGAGGATTTTTATAAATCGCCTAGGTAAAAAAAAGAAAAGGGATAGTCTAACTTCTATAGTGTGTTCCCAAAGGTCCCATTTAAACACTTTTTGATCAAAAAGTAAAACGATATTGGTAATTTAAAAATCGATTTTTATTTATGTCGTCAACTTTTCTATTTTTATTTTGTAAAACTTTTAGGTAGCTAAACTTTTAGGTAGGTATTTTTATAAAATAATTTATAAAATGTTAATATTAACAAATATCTAACTATTATACCTATAGTATTGTTATTAACTATTCAAACAATAAATCTAATATAGAGCATGAGTGCATGATTATAAAGTATAAGTAAAATTTTAAGTAAAATCAAGTTCATCAAAATATTATAGTTTCCGCAAATTTTGACGAGATTTATGTAATTTTTCTATAATTTTTGTTATACTGAAAACTATCGAAAAATTTAAAAAAGTACCTAATTAAAGTACCAACTAAAAACTAAATATAATTCTTTACCGAAAACATACCTGCCTTATATTCATCATAATCAGATCATTATTTCTGCATAAAATGTGTCTTTAATTTTTTATAAGTACACATAAGAAAAAAGACACATAATGTTCTAAAATCAATACGTTCTTCGCTTCGTTTAGAATCTAAAATATAATTTTTGTTTCTCTCCTATCATCTTAGAAATTCTTATATTCGTCACTGGACGATGTAATAATTACCTACATTTATAAAATTCGAGTATATCGTGTATTCTTATATTATAGGTTTATTAAAGGACATTGCGTGCATTAACAAAGGAAATTAATTTAATCATTGTGTAATATTATTAATAAATAATAATACTAAGTTTTTAATTTTTTTTTTTTCATTTACTATTTTTATAGATAGTTTTTTGTGTCTCCTAAAATATTATAAAATAATTGACATGCGTGTTATTGTTATTCAACAAACGACTTCAAATGGAATATGCTTTCGATAGAAAATTTCCTCTACTCGTATAATTAATATATTTTATTTAGGTTATTTTAGTGATTTTCAATAATTGTCTATTTGTCTTATAGGATAGAAAAAACTATTAAAAAATGAAAAAAATTCGTGGAAACTATAATTTTGACGAACTTAATTTTACTTATTTTATAAAATTTAAGTCATATTTAGTATTTACTAAATACTGATGATGACATTATTAAATAATTACGTAAATATTTTGCATAATATTTAATAAAATTATCCATTAAATTTCAAAATTTGAATATTTCAGATGGTTTATATACAGAATGACATAAAGAAATTCGTATTTTGGTTATTTATTTTTCATTGGTAAGTGTTATTTGTCCTTCATAGTCTTTGTTTTTATTTTTTCTTGTAAAATAAATTTATATTTTATCAAAATATATATTAAAATTTTAATCATTCATTTATTATCAATATATCTGATTGAACTTTGCTCAGATTCGCTTTTTTCGAAAATGATGATTTATCATTGCTTTCTCATCATAATTAATATAATTTATCACTATATACACCTATCCAATCTTCATCATTATCCATTCCACTACAGTTTCCTGTCGTTTTTTCTTACTTTGTATACTACATAAAACCTTATTTAAATTTTCATTATTAAATACAAAATAATAGTAGTCATATATTATGTATATGTATATTATATGAAGCGGCGAATTACGTCATAATTCCAATTGAAATTCATTTTAATCAGATTTGGGACCGTCCATAATATTGAATACAAACATTAATTTAATTCTATATTAAAATATATAATATAATAATTATTATTATTATTAATAATCAACGTACCTGTATTAAAATCTAATGAAATCAAAACAATATTTAACATTGAATCGCCATTATCAGTATAGTGAATTATTTATATTATAATTATTTATTTTTCTTCTTTGATATCATTATTAAATATTTCTATATGGGAAGGATATTAATTTTGTTTATATTTCACGGATATTGATATAATATATTAAATGACTTATATTTTGTACTTGTCTAGCACCACGATGAAATCAATTATAATGGACTAAAATATATTCTATAATAATGGTCATCATATAAATATAATAGCTAATAAAAAGAGTAAAGGACTATCCTGCAGTACTATATACTATAAAGTGCAAGGGAAAAAATCGATAATATAATATATAAAATTTTATTATGATGTACTTACACTTGTTATACTTTCGTAGATAATAATAATATTACTTTTCATTTTCCGTCGAAGTTAAAAATCATTTTTCAAGAATATATAAGAATATAAGATGAACAAAGTATTATATGATATCTATATTGTTATTATTTTAAATATATCGTGTCATAATAGATAATATACACAATAATACAACGACTACGCATTTTTAGCCATATAAATATCTACTATATATAACTTCAATCGTATCGGATTACTGCGAAAAAAAAATCAATTTCGAGGACAATATTCTTAGTATGACGCTTTGTGAAACGTATTATTCCTTATTTGTATTACCTACGGAAGAATTCTTGCCAAGATTCGGACGGATGTTTTGGATTTTCAATTTTCAAACGTAACTTTTATATTTCATTATTAGTATCATTTTATACATACCTACTGCTATTATAATTATTTTTATTAGTTTGTAATAAAATATTGGAATAATATAATATTATGTATAATATCAATTATTAATTTTTGTTTTTAAATTTAAATAAAATACGCGTTTATTTCCAAAACTTTATGACTAATATCTGCGGTTTATATAATTTATTTTTTATTAAATAAAAGTTACTTATAACTTATCAAAATAAAATTTTACAAAATGGAACTATAAATGATTAATTTTTTTGATTTACAACTCAATGCATCATACCTAATCACAATTATAATTAAAAATTTATGAGTTAAAAAAAAAAAGTGATAAAATATAAAGTTATTTATTTATTTTTATTTTTTATTGAATATAATGAAAAATTAAATTAAAATATAATTAATATCATAAATATTATTAATTGAAGATTTAGTTCATAATAATAATTGTATTCCAACTAATTGTATTTTATTACAATTTATCGGTTAAACAATAGGTACATGTTTTAAAATGTTTAATTTACGATTAGATATATTGAGAAGTCGCGGACAAAGTTAATTTTATAATGGGGATTGGGGGTACCTATATATAATATGTATTGGATTAATTTACTGAGAGGAACTTTTCATCTGTTTATGGTTAGGAATTCGGACGCCACAGTAAATTACAAATAAAACCAATTAATCTAATTATAAAAGATCCCAGTAATAGAAAATGTCCGTTTGCAGGGACTGTCATATTTGTCCAAAACTGAAAATCAATAACAATATTACACTTTAATTGGTAAAACGAAGAAAATGAATTATAGGTATAGTAAAATTATTTCATTCAATTAACTATCATTACTCATTAATCATTATCAATTATATCTATATAAAAAACTATGTCAAATACTTAAAATTGAATTTAGTAAAATAATCATAATAATTTTGTTATTATTATTTTGGAAACATAAATAAAAATTATTTTTAATAATAATAAACGTTTTATGTATGTTAAAACAGTTATTAAAGATGATAATGTTATTATGAATTATTAGATATAATATAATGAATTTTTTTTTTTTTATATATATATACACAAATTATACACATAATAATCACATTATATCCGTGTAATATTTCAAATAATAAATTATTCAATCGATTTAAGAATTAAAAAATATCATTAATTTGATTAAACAATTATTTTAATAAACGTTTATTGTAAAACAAACATAAAATTACTCGGGAACGTACCTATGTTAATATTTTATGTATGGTATAGTCATTAGATTTTATTTATTTAGTATTTTTTTTTTTTTTTTTTTTTTTTTTTTTTTTATGGTGTTTATATTGAAATTATGTACGGAACATTACGTTTTGTTCAATTGTAAATAAAATAACAGATTAAGAAAAATTTAAATACATTTTCGTTTATTCAATAATACTCTAATGGTATGTAGCAAACGCATGATTTTTACATAACGAACCATTTCCGATGGTTACCGAAAGTGTACGATACCGAGTTCGGCTTCACCGGTTTATACCGCGTTTTGTCCGTTCGATTGCCAGCAGCCAGCAGTCGCGTGTAGAATCGGCTCATGACTAGGTTTTCGCAATTCGCGTTATATTCGTTCACATCAAAAGTAGCAAACGTAAGTATGTTCATATGAAATATAATTTTGTATTTGATTAGTAATTAGTATAATTATAAATAAATAATAATATTATGGCATGAATAATAAATTGTTTTAAATCAATACAATATAATATAATATGTGAGATAACAATTGTTTATTTGTTTGAATAATATAATAAAATTTAAACAAAAAAAAAAAAATTATTTCTTATATATATATATATATATTTACAAATACGTTTTTTACATTAAAATTTAATTTAATTTAATTTGAATTTATTAAATTGAGTAATATTTTCAAATTGTTTTCAATTCTATTGTATAATATATCTATATTAATTTACATAACATCTATATTATAATAATTTTATTATAGGTGTCACATTAATTAAAATATTTACAAACAATTGAATTTAAGTATAATAATTGGTATTATGATAATACACAATTAAAAATAACAATAACATGAATAGTATGTATTTTGAGATAATTGATTATATTAAAATACGTATTATGTGTCATTTGTTTCATTTATGTTTATTATACCTATTATATCTACACCAAATTCAAAAGCATTGACAATTATTTTATTTATCGTGATATCGTAAAACATTCCTATCTTTATTATATTTTATTAAATCTTAACATCTTATTAGGAACTCAAAATTATAAATTAATTATTAATTATTTATATTATATTTTTGAATTAAACATAAATATATACCTATTGTATATTTGTACGATATATAATTATTTTAAATATTTTAATTATTTTAAATATTTGTCGTATAATAGGATAGGATATCAATATGTTATATTTTTAAAATTAATTACATACTTTAAAACTTAATAATTTTTAGATCTCAACTTTATTTTATTATAAAACCGATTCAAGATGCTTAAAGAAACTATCTTGTTGTTGTTGTTGTTGTTGATATAATTAAAAGTTACAACCATCAATCTCCGAGAGTTTTCGGTTATATTTTACTACGTAAAATGATGCTTAAATTTAATAATGATATAAGTTCTATTAAAGAAATAATAATTTGATTATTTACGCACAGTATTATTGACTTGCTTAATTAATGATATTATATAAGTTGTTGTTAATTATATTATATTATAATATAACACATTTATAATGTATTTATTTTATATGTATTATGTAAATTTTTCACTCAATTATTTTATTAAAAGGAATTTTCTACGTTTTTATTTTATTTTCGATTGTATCACGCTTTATATTAGGGGTTAGGTTAGCAGGTTAGGTTGTATGTATGTAATTAATGTGTAGGAATCAAAAATATAAAATAATATATATTTTTTGCAATACAAAGCATTGGACATGGATATATTAAAGTGCCGGATTGAGATATCTTGCTCCTGTAGGTAAACATTTTCCTGACGTCCCCTACACGGACCTTTGAAAATAAATATTATGTAACATCATGGACGTACTTGGGTTAGGTTTGTTAGGGCGTAACATGGGGGCTATGGGGCTTAGCTCCCAGAGTGTGTATTCAGCACCCCTGCCTCAAATTAAATGTGATTCAGTATAAAAATTTAAAATTACAATGTACTTAATTTAGTTTTTGATACGAAAATTAAATACCTTGTACCTATCGTTGCCTAATATTAGTATTGCGCAAATAATAAGTATATACCTATTTTTTAAACTAACTGGTAGAATATTACATTTAAAAATATCAATATATCAAGTAATAAATCATGATATCGTTGAGATAAAATGTAAATTGTAAGTTATTTCTTTAACTACAGAGAAAATCTTAATGGGCCGCGTAAACAAAAATATGGATAGCTATTGTTATTTATTTTCTGTTGAATTTATACTTGCTAATGTTTTTATACGCATATTATGAAAATACCTATGTGAAAAATTGCATTTAATAATGTTTACACTGTGTACAATGCATTGAATAATGTGTAAATTTGCTAAAAAAAAAAAAATTTTTAAATGAGCAGACTCTTTGTTGAGGGCCGGTAGAAATTGATAATCTCGGTGAGCCAAAAATTCTGTTGTAGTAATGAAACATTATAAAAAATATTCACAAGTGCTCGATTTTATTTAAAAAAAAAATTGGTGGGGAGAGGGTGGTTGAAGCCCCCTCTATTACAATTCTTAATTTGTCCATGTGTAACATAGTATAGGTACTTATTAGTGATTATGATTATTAATTATTCATAAGTTCATAAATCATAACATTAGAAAAATTATATGTACTAGATAATTTATTAAATTTGTTTTACGTGGTGTAAAATAATGTCGCACATAATGTTGAAAAAGGGATGCAAGGAGACTTTTTTTGCTACATCGAGCACTGCTGACATAAAAGATACAATAATATTTAATCGCGAATTATATTTCATTTTTTTTCATATTACAAAATGTTTATAAATATTGTTCTAATTTGCAATACGTATATATTAATTTTTCGGCGCCCTTCGAAATGTGGCGCTTGTAGGCACGTGCCAAATCGTTAATCCGACACTGTGAATATACAATATTAAATTATTATAGTATCTATATACGAATTATGAGTAATATAGTTTATTAATATTATGTATGTTGTTTTATTTAGTATGTCCAGAGTGAAATGAAAATATAGATTTGGTTAAATAAATTCTATTTTTATATGCATTTTATTGAAGTAGACCATACATTTAATAATATTATGTAAGTACCTAGTAAATTATATATTGATGGATTATCAAATATAGTGTTATATATAGGTACTTTAGTGTTTTTAGTAGGTCATTTAAAAACTACTCAACATCTGAATAAGACAATAAGTATAGATTGATGAAATTTAAAGCACATTTATTTCTAACTAAGTTGATCTAACTTATTTAATTTTGATAATATTTATGTCTATGAATATGGGACAAGGATAAAATTTATATTATAAAAAAAATTATCAAAAATAAATAAATATTAAATCAATTTAGTTTACTCTTTCCGAAAATATTAATAAATATAATATATCTATATATTAATGAAACAGCCTGTATTATATAGTTTATAAAAAAAAAAATATTGAATTTTATATATCTGTACCTAGATACTTTAAGTTCTCTTTTATATCATTGTTGTATTAATCGTTTTCTTAAAAAAAAAAAAAAAAAAAAAAAAAAACAATTCTGCAAGTACAATATAATATTATTTCCTTTATATTGTATATAGGTACCTATGGCATACAATAGATTTCATTTTTACTCGTAATATTAAATTATGACCAAGTTTGTCATAATAATTCGAATCATATTTGTATAAGTCCACTAAACTCTTTATAATCGTTATAATATAAAAAGAGATGAGATACATCTGTGAAAAGATTATAATTTATATTGGTGATAGTATATCGTACATACTATTCTATATAGAACAGTGTACATTGTGCTTTGATAAGATTTGAATGAAAAAACGATTCTGAAAAAAATAAAAATCTAAAAAACATTTTTGACCGAAGTTCAGCCATATATTTATATTATATATACTCGTAGAGATACGTATTTTAAATTATTGATTAAAATTTTCACATATTTATTAAAATGCATACATATTTAAATTCAAATATCAACAGAAGATTTCTAAAATTTCATTTCAAACTTGTAAAATGTCTATGTTAACGTACTCAATAAAATTTTCAAGTCTCTAAGTTTAATATTTTCAGAGTTACCATTTAATATATGAAATCAAATTCATCAAAATTACAGATTGTTTTTCCTTTCGCATAAGCTCAATTTTGAGAAATTAGAAAAATGACCTAAATAAAATACCAAATATACGTGATTTTCTATCGAAAATATATGCTATTCGTGGAAATAGGATCATTATTCTACTCGTATTCTATCTTCATTCTTCATATTATAGAAACTAAAAAATAAAATAAAAAAAGAGACATATCATATTGTAAAATTAATACATTTCTCTCTTCGCTTATAATTTAAAAGTATTACTGTTTATTAAGTATTATATCAATATCGGTATTAAATGTACGAAATTGGATTTTCAATATTATTATTCCACTTAAATTTCAATTATTCAATTATTCAATTATTATTATTTGTGAACGCTCAGTGTGAAAAAAAATATTTAAAAAGGGGTTTTTAATCGACCAATTCATAAATGTTTTATTGGATGTTTAATAAATAAAAAGTTAAGTATTATATCATAATATATGTATATATATATATATATATCAATAACTCGACATAACTATAAAACTAATCTAATAAATTACTGTAGGAGTCTATAGTTATAAAAACCATATTTCAATAATTTTAGTAATTATATAACATTTTTTTTTTTATTATTATTGAAACTATTTTTACGGCTTATTAAGATTGTAATATATTCAGAAGGTAATAAGACATAATTTATTATCGTCGTTTAATTATTTTTTTTTTCTTAAAAATTCGTTCTGTCCATTCTTTTTAACAACCAGATTAATAAAAATGCCAGCGACGACGTTACATACAAAATTAAACGAGCAGACAAAATTATTATCTTTATTAAAAAAATATTTTTAGTGAGTAAAATATATTGCCGTACGTAATTTATTACCTAGGGTGAATATATATTATAATAAAATACATATTTTTTGTTATTTTAAACCTTTCATTTAATTTTTAATCTGATATGTCATTTTTTCTTTAAAACAATATTTTAAAAGATTTTTCATGTTATCATTCTTTTCTTTAAAAATCAGATTATTAATGTAGAAAGTTTTAGTTTTTAAATTTTAAGTCGCAAGTATATTTAAACTAGTTTACGTCTCAAATAAATACAAAATAATATAATCAATTCCGAAGAATTTATAGTTTATAAGATTTTCCACTACACTAAATAGGTTCTTATTTCTAAGTGAATTAATTAACTAAATAATATTTTACTTTATGATACATTTCAACATTTGTATCGATTATAATTTATAAGTTTGTAACTACTCTATTTCAATGAATGAATAAATTTACAGGAGTAAAATTTTGGATTAATTAATTTGGTTTCTAAATTTAATTATTTGTTATTACGTAACGACAATATTGACAAATATAAAAGAAAAGATTATGCTATGAGTATATAGGTAAATTAAATTGTATTAATTATAGAAAATATAAAAATTAAAGTATTTTATAATACTATTTTGAGAAAAATGAAATTATTTGTATTCTTATAAAGTGTAGGTATTGAAGATTATATGAATATTGGATTATCTACTTTTATTTTTTAAATGGGTACCTATTCAAAGAATTTTATGCATAATTTATAGCATTAAAAAATATTACTTTATTATTTTACAACTTTATGTTCACTTTCGAATAAATTACAAAACATTGAAGGAATCATTTGTTTCTGATACTAATTAAAATTCGTAAAGTTTACAAACTTAGTAAGTACTGACATTATTGTCAATTGTCAGAACGTGATTGAAAGTACGTGCGGTTACAATGTCGAAAATTCTTCTTAAATTTTTCAATATTTTATAGTGAGATTAAATTTTAATTTGATTATAATAAATTATTAATTGTATATATATTTAGAATATCGATGAGATTATTATGATTGAAGTTTTTTCTTGTTGTTTTCTTTTTCTTCTTAGACAAAATATTGTGTTAATTAAATTCATTTGATTAGAAAATAATGATAAACCATTATAGTTGAATAAAAAAACAGTTTTAAACGAAGATTAGTTGGCACTTTTCTTATATCTAATTTAGTATAATAATGCACATTATAAATTATAATAATATAATCAAAATAAATAACTCAAATTATAGTAGATTTAGCGTAATCGACGCCATTAATGTTTTATTATGAAGAGGGAATTTTCTGTAGCCTATATAATAATATATTGTATTTATTTCAGATTATTAATATGATCAAAAAAAAAAAAAAAAAAAAAAGATAATAATAATGAAAAAAAACATTATAAACATTATATAAGTTACAATAAAGGTAATATAATATTATACCTACGTATTATGTCTGAAGACATATTTTCAACCAGAAATGATGGTCAGATTACGACGAATAGTAATGTTTTCCGTAGAGAATTGCATCTAGTTAGTAGGTACTCTATTTAGGTGATTTTTGAATTTATAAAAATGGAGCTTATGCGAAAGGAAAAACGAAAAACTAACAAAAACTGACGAAAATTCAGCAATATTCAGAGAAACTGTAATTTTGACGAATTATTTGATTGCAAATATATTATTGTTATACAATATACAATAACTAAGGACATATTGAACTTAATGACTTAAAAATTTGACACAGGTATTTTATACACATGATAAAATTTTGGAAATCTTATGTTAATATTTAAATTAAAATGATTATGTACTCTAAATAAATAATAGGTACATTTATTATCATTACATTTATCTATATCTAACTAAATCGTTCTTCAATATAGGTTTTTTGAATGTGATGATTTATCATTGCATTTAAATCATAATCAAAATATAATATTATCTCCTACCATCACCATAACTATCCAATATTTTTATTAATAAAAATAAAAAGCGATTTTCATACTTAAAATTGTAATTTAACATTTATAACTTATATAATATGAACCTACACATATGTATGAATTATTGTTGCTGACAACAATATTTACTACCTAGTAAGGTAAAAAGTAATTGAAAAACATTTATAAATACGAGATATAATAGTCAATAGTCATTATAAACTTATAAATATATAATATGAGTATAATAATTTTTATAAAAATAAATTAATGATACATAACTACATTTTAATGAAGTTTATTATTTATTATTACGTTTAAAATAAATGTATATTTAGAATACAATATGTCTTTTTAAACAGATAAAATTTATTTTATATTATTTCTCATAAATAAATTAATGTACATATACCTATCTTATAATATCTTTTGTGAATTCGTTGACAAAGTGTATAATTAACAATTTAAATATTATACATATGGGTATTTTAATGAAATTATTCAGTTTAAGGTAGTATAATTTTTTTTAATCAAAACCATTAAAAATAAATATTATTTAACACAATATTCTTAATTCTACTAATATAATCTATCCTACTAATTCTACTATTTTTATGTTTTTTTTTTGTAGTTTTTAAAGTATAAAAATTGATAAAAGCAAGGGAAGGAACGAATTATTGTCCGATTTGGATATTTAGGTAACTCACTAAGGGGTTTTATGATAAATTTTTTATATTGAACATAGAGACTGATAAATGTATAAATTTTAATCAATACCTGTTTACTTGTATTATCTAAAGAACTTCGCTCATAATCGTTTTTCGAATGTAATTATTTATCATTGAATTCAAATATGTTAATCAAAATCTCAGTGCCTAAAATTGTGTGCAGTACTTTTCAATTAAATTATTTTTATTTATTAATATTTTTAGATTTCTGTAGGTACATAAAAAATTATTTTCATTAAAAGAAAATATTTTATATTTATTTATTGCGAGTAAAATTGACTGATAATTAACGTCTTGTCATTTAATTTTACCCCATATTATCTTTATCTAAAGGATTACTATAGTATTATTATCATATAATTTATTTTTATTGTGTAACAACAGATTATATGAACTTAGCCACTTATAATTTATTTTAGATTCTGAGCGAAGCGAATGACATACTGGTTTTACAATGTTGTGTGTCTTTTTTTTTTCATGTTCTAACCTTTTCTATTCGATTTTCTCGAATAGCATATGTTTCCAGTAAGGTAGATACTTTATTTAGATTATTTCTTAAAATTACTAAAATACGGTATTTTTCACAAAAACTGAAATTTTGACGAAATCTATTTCAATATTTTATCTCGAGCAATATTGAACTTAGATTGTTGAATATATATTTTAATGTAGATTAATTAGATAAATATAGAATTAGATACCTACTATATACATAATATATACGTAATAAAATTTCGAAACGTTTATGTTATTTTTTTGAGAAAATATAGAACTTTGAATATTTTCTAAAATTTTCATTTTTATCTCTATTATGTTTAATAAAATTGGCCATTTTGAGTTTTAGATCTGAAAATTTTATTGGAGTTCTACTACATATTGCTTAACATATTTTTAGCACATCTGTGTTTTAGTATAATCGAAAATCTAAGAATCCATAGGTACCTATAAGGATTCTTTTTATTATTTATCAATATTTTTACAATAATTCTTAATAAAAAAAAATTTCTAGTTCATAAACTGTATTTTATTTTTATTATATATAATAGGTACATAAAAAAAACTTAGATAATAGTGTTACTTAAAATACTTTTTTTTAAATAATTTCTATAGGTAGTAATGTTTTATAGAAACAAAAAAATAAAAATAGTAATAAATAAAATAAAAATTAGTGTGCAGTAGCAAAATTCAATATCACTTTCCTTGCATTTTTATATTATTTTTTATAATTTTAAATTTTAATTATGTATTTAATATGCCATCTATAAGGATTCAAATTATCCAATTTACTAAATATACTTAATGATAATTGAAAATAAAATTAATGAACATTTTATTGATCAATGCAATACGAGTATAGTTGTTTATTTGATTTTCTTATTTAGAGTTTCTAAACCTTATGTTCTAGACAACTTTACCCAATGTAATATTCAATTACATCATCAGAATACTGTCGAGAAAATGATAACTGCCATTTAGATCCCAACTTTGAAATGATATATTGTTTTGAATTCTCCTAATATAAATTTAATGAAAAAACAAGTTTGATGAATGACTATAGTACTCATTACAGTATACTGAATACTATTAAATTATTATACTTAAAATGCGTTATTTTGTATTATATTATAATTACGTATAATTGCATCAATAATATTCATGCAGAGTTTAATTAATACTTGTAAATAGTATAATATATTATATGAAATTTTTTATTGCTAATAAACTTGCTTGTTTATCAATTATTACAATTATTGATTAGGTATATTACAATATATTAATATTAATGTAAATAAATTTCATTAACACGACCAAGGGTACTGGATCCCCCTCCCATAACCACAGTAGGGATGATTATTTTTATATTAGTTTTGTTATTTTTATTCAGTAAAGTTATTGATCATTATATAGGGGAATAATTTTGGACTCAGAATTTTGTTCATAATACGCCACTGAGTATTCTGGTTATTAATTTTTATTCATTGCAAATATAATATAAATATTAAATATGTATTATTTTTCCAATTCACTAATTTATTGATAATTTATTATTTTTTATTTTAATAAGTACTTACTTATTATTAGTGTTATGTAGCCATGTATGTATAGGTATTATATATTATTATAATTGTATAATTTGTATTTATATGAGCTATTATTAACATTTTTTTATTTCAATACAAAGTATAAAATCAATAAAATATACGAAAAGCATTAAAATTTGGTTGCAGTGATTAATAATATTAATCATAAACAAGATAGGTATGTATTATAATAATTAATTTCGGTTTAAAAATCTTCAAAAACTAGTCTTAAAATTGTTGAGTGTGCTACTTAATGGAATATATAAGATGAAAATGTATGTATATTATAATTTTAAATAATATAAATCCGTGTGATTTAAAATTGAATACTGCAGAGAGGAGTCGTTATAATAATTTTTATTAAATTTCACAATGTCAACACAATCTATAATGTTTATATCAAATTATTATAAAAAATACCTAGTAATTATTTTTAAGTATCAATTCTGTATTTATGAGCCTTAAATGTTTTTTTTTCAAGATAAAAGTAAAAATATTAAAAGTAGTAAGTAAGTAAATTTTTTGTGCGGAACTTATAAAAATAAAATGCACAAATCGTTGAATAGTTAATTTTATTTCTTAAATTAATTTACGTATTTATATTTTATATTCAATATCATATAAGAAATATATTATAAAACAGTAAACTCTTTTGATTATTTAGCGTCTTTTCGATCAGTCATTTGCTATTTTACAATTAGGATGTTTAAAACGTTTTGCGAATAGTCTTTTAAATATTAATCGAAAAGTTTTTAAAATGTTATAATAAAATCAAGTATAATCATTAGAACGCGACTGAAAATATTGGGTACAATTTCTTGTTTACATTTAAAGGGGTTACTGACTTCACGTTCACATAATACAATTTATGATGGTTATATTTGTAAACGTAGGTAATTTTATTTTCAGTCAGTATTTTTAAATTACAATTGACATTATCGGACATTTCGTCTTATGTTATAATGAAGAAATAACGACTCTGTCTGACGATGACAACTTTGGTTTAAAATCACATGACGGTGAGGGGCATTAAATCGAGTGTATACCTATATAACTACGTAACACAGTGGCGTATTTTGAACAAAATTCTGGTGGTGGCGTCCAACATTTTTCCCTATATAATAATCAATACATTTACTAAAAAGGATAATAAAATTAATATATATATATATATATATGTAAGGATCACTACAGTGGTTCTGGGAGGGGGGGACAAGTACCCTTGGACCACCCTCGTAAATACGCCACTGACGTAACATAATATTTATATAGGTATTTTAATGTGTTGTGTTGATGAGATCTATAGTTACCAGTTGTTGAAGTAATTTCATTAATTATTGTGACAAACGTCATAGATTTTATCGATTGGGACTAAGTGATATCTGAACACGAACCCCTGTGGTAACAACACAAAATCTATTTATAAAATATCATATAATATCAAAATTTATGTATTAATATTTTAATTACATTTTTGTAAACATAAAGTTTTCAATAAATAATCGATTTAGCAATGACTTCATACCGATGGATCTGTGATCATTTTAGTTTATAGTCTTATCTTGTGCATAACTATCCAACAATATGTGATTTTTTGAAATTTGTTATTTTAGATTTTATACTATTAATATTATAGCAAGGAAGATTATGTTAATGATAATACGATAGTATTTAAGTGTAACGGATTATTCTATGAATGCTTTATCGAACAAGTTTGGACGATGAGATGTGAGATTTCGGCACATAGATATTGAAGTTAAGTCGTTACCGTATCTATGCGATGTAATAAGTGTTTGTCATCCCATCGGAAGTTTTGGATTGATCTCGTTCATTATATTTCCCATATAATAAGCCGAATCGCGTTTTCGTTTGTCTTTATTCCATGGATTTGTCTTAAGACGATGATTTCCTGAGATCAACGCGCACAAAGTCATGACGTATACATTTCGTAATTAACTTTTATCAGTTATGCGTGAAATTAAAATTAGTTCTAGAGTTGGACGTTTAAATATTAAAATAGATAGACGACAATATAATAATAATAATAATAATAATAATAATAATTTCGATTTGTCAAATTTTAAATATTATTATAGCTATCTGTCTATAGTCTATAAATAACCTAAGTATTTGTAAAAATGAAAAATTAATAATTCATATATCATTTTTAGCATATCATATGTGATATGTCATATGTGTATGATGATACGTGTCTTTTTGGATTTGTGATTTGTGGGAAGATTTTTGTTGTCGCTGAACGAGTTCATATTCATATATTTGTTATTAATAATGTTATTTGGAACGTATAGAAATAATATTAATCCATACTGCCATCATCGACAATAATAATATTATTCCGCTATCCGTCTGGACGAGATAACCGAAGTTTTAATCATGCGGAAATTCTCACGGATTCAATTATTGTCGAGGTAGAATAATATGGTTTTATAGTCGAACAATTTTACAATGTCATCCAAAATATAATAATTGTGAGATGATTTTACGTGACGTGCGTTTTATATGAATAAAACATTATATTATTATATTATAAGCGTATAGAAATAAAAACTGGCATCGTTCTTTATAATTTATATGACCGGAATTTGTCGGGGATAAAATGTTTTATGCAAATAATATAGTTTTAACGTTTTTTTTCTGTTGTTCAAATGTTAAAACGACTAGACGCAAATAAATTATTATTATTATTATAAACCATAAATTAATGTACCCGCACACAATATTTAATTGGTATATTTACTATTTAAACTTTTAACTTGGTAATAACCTTGCTTTTGATACCTATATTATATTATTATCATACAATTATTGTTATTTTATAATATAATCTTTTATTCGCTTTACAGTTTATGTAAACAACTTATTGTTATTTACATAGAAATTTAAAAATATTTTCCATACATTTCATTTGAGCTTCAGCATAATACTCATGATGCGATTTTGTTCGCCATTATTATTTTACTTTATTTTGAATGTAATATATTTTTTATTCGATAAAATAACAACAATAAAGTTCAAAAAAAAAAGATTTAGCAACGTTCCTAAATAATACGAGTATATAATATAACTAATATAAGCCCAGAAAAAACGATAAATACGCCGGTAGTAGTAAAATATTACGAGCTTTTTATTTTTTTATAATTGAATATATATTTTTTTTTTTTGTATCGATATTTAAGCTGCCCAATTAAGTGTTGAATCGTATAATATAGTCGTTTATGTAATATGTAAATAACTATAATATTCAAATATAGTTTTAAAAATTTACATTATTATAATACTTCGCATTATGTAATATGAAGAAATAAAATGTATAATAATAAAAAAAGAATAGCTGATACTCCTGCCACAGGGATACAGGTGTGCAAATCATAGCGTTTAATTTTAATTAGAATTTGAATGCAATGATAAACCATCGCATTCGAAAAAACGATTCTGATCGAAGTTCAGTCAGATAATGAAGGTATTGACTAAAATTTTGACATTTTTTATTAAATATTTAAAACGAAAATTTTTATCACACATATAGGAACCATATATAGGTACATAAATGAACACCCTATACAATTTTCAAGTCTCTAAGTTCAATATAAATGCTTATAAAATCCCTTGTCACCTAACTTCCCATATCTAACAGAACTTCGCTCAAAATACTTTTTTTCAAATCATTTTTTCATGTTCATCATTGTATTCAAATTATAATTAAAATTAATCACTATGATTTTCACACCTGCATCCCTGCGGCAGGACGCAGCAGTATCAGCTCTTCTTTTTTATACTTTAAACAGCTATAAAAAATCACTAGCTATAAAAATCAGTTATAAAAATATGTACTAATTGACAATTAATTGGAATTGAGTTAAATAAAATGTATTTAAGCTTCAATAAATATTTCAAAATTTTTAAAAAAAATTTATCAATTTTATTTAACATTATTGTAAAATATTGTACTCATCGTAATATACTAAGAAAATTCAATATACGAGTAAATACCTACTTTAAATTGATTCGTATTGATTTTACTGAAATTTCAACTTTAAACACCTATAAAAAAATTGATTCTTGAGATTTTCCTTATATTTTGATATCATGTTAAATAATATGTATGTATACTGCAGTAAAATTTTCAGACCTTAATGCCCAAAATTACCAATATTATTAAACATTATGTACATAAAACGAGAATTTTACGAAATATTCAAAGTACTATATTTTGTAGAAAAATTAACCTAACGGTTCCAAAATTGTATCCCATATTTATAGTAACTATGTGAATATCCAATAAAATTTTAAAGTCTGTAACTTTAAAATTGTCTAAGTTATTGTGAAACATTGAAATATAATTCGTCGAAGTTTCAGTTTTTGTGAAAAATGCCGTTTTTTTGTCATTTTTTCATCGTTTTTTCTATTGCATAGGGTCAATTTAGATAAATTCGGAAAATGACCTAAATAAAATACCATCTACATCAATTTTCCAACCGGAAACATATGGTATTCATGAAAATCGCAGCATCATTTCGGGTATAAAGAATATAAAAAGATAAAAAAGACATACATCATTGTAAAACCAATACATTTTTCGCTTCGCTCAGAATCTAAAATAAAAATAAATTTAGGCACTCTTATACATAAAATAATGTTAAAATTTAAAGTGTTTAGTAATTACATATTATAGGCGAATGATTTTAATGATTCATAGAAAATTAGGGAAATATCTAAGTGAATAGGTAAAAATATATATACCTATAGGTACCTCTAACTTGGCAAAACACAAGACAAAACTCGATGTTAGTATGTTACTACCACTTCTACAGACTACAAACATGTAGAGTTCATTAATTCAATGAATGACTGGATTAGGATTATAACGAGAAGACAGCAAACGTCAAACGCTAGAATTTACATTTAACAGGAATATAATAATTAAAATACATAGTAGTTTACTTAGTAAATAGTTCAAATTATCCGTGCAATTTTCGCTCCACTTTAGTAATTACTATAGAAAAGTAAAATAAAGAACAAACTTTATTGAGTACGTAAATATATTAATATCTTATCTATAGAAAGTATAATATATATATAATATTGTAAGAAAGTTTAATTGGATTTCTTTGTTGTTGTTTAATGTTTTACACTTTTATTGTAAAATTATTACACTAAATTCAAATCCGTGTAATTAATAATACTACACTCGTGTACAATTATATTTAATCATTTACTTTATAACTGTATTATTTAATGACCATTACTTTTTTTTTTATTTTTATTTTATTGCATATATTTTTATACTATGTTATAATATGTCGTATGATAAAATAAATAATTCAGTAGATATGAGTTGGATTGTAATATTTTCTATATAATAATTAATAATTAATATTGTTATTTATTTATTTAACTGGCAAACTCAACTTTTTATGAGTATAGTTATTACTTATAATTATATACAATTTACATATAAAGATAATGATATATAAAAGAAAAAAGTAATGATTATAATATTAAAGATATAAATGATACTAATAACAAATAGTATAGTTTATGTTATATAAATTACTTATGATAAATAAATTACTAATTAGACAGAAACAAAAAGAGAAAGATTAAATAAGAAGAAAGTAATGTTTAATAGAAAAAGAGAATAAAGAATCATTATTAGCTACTCGCATTAGCTGGATAATTGGTGAGGAGTTAATAAATTGAGAATAAATAAGAAATTTAGACATTTAGTTGTTTGTTTGTAGTTCGAATTTTCGAAAAGAAATTTAAAAGTTTAAAAGTGAAATAAGTACAATGGTGTCAATTTTGTTAGAGAGAAGGTTTGAGAAGAAGGAATGGTTAGAAATAAATCTGCAGTCAGCAGTAATACTAGAAAGTTGAAGAAAATCAAAAAGTCAATAATAGGAAAATATTATCATATGTTGAGTGAAAAATATTATGTAGCAAGGTGTTTGGGCACTTTCTACTATTGAACTACTACAAGCGGTATGAGGATCTTAGAAGTCTAAACCATATTTAATTTAAGTATCAGTGGAATGAAATAGCAGTATTTCAAGAAGGAATGTAAGATGAAATTTTAAAATAATGTAATAGATGAAACAGATGAAACAAAGAAGTTTAAGAGTATTATTGAAAATTTCTTTAATATGTTTATTTGATAAGAAATTATGTGAGAATATAAAACCTAAATCACGTATGGAATCATTATTGCGAAGTAAAAGTATAGAGGTGATAAAGTAGAGAAAATAATAATATGAGAACTAAAATGAAAGGAAGATATGACAGTAAATTTACTAGTGTTTAAATGAAGCACAAAAGAGCTATTCCATTTCACAAGCCTTTTGAGATATCAGCTTGATTCAGATGACACTCGGAGTGAAATTTAATTTTTGGAATAATTTCATATCGTCCACAAATATGAGTAATTTAGAAGGAAGAAGAATTGACGTGGTAAGATTAACAAAAAGTTCTATAATAGGGGAGAAATAACTGCTCCTTTAGGAACATCAGAACATGTGAAATATATTATGTGAATGTGAAGATAGTTTTAAATGGAAGAGAGACGAAGCAAAATTGATCAGTTAAGTAAGAGCAAAGAAAAAAGGGGTTCACTGATAAAATGAAAATCAAGAATTTTAATGAATGGATGATGATTTACTTTGATCAAATGCCTCAGAAGTTGTTTATATAATTGTTTCATGTCTGGTATTATTTATTATGTATAAAGAAAAAAAAATTTACAATTAATATTCATTTTATATTAAAACAAAGATGGTTCATAAGCGGAAAAATACAAGATTATGAATTTTTAATCAGTAAATATATGTATGCGTATACAAGTAAAAAGTCGACTGTGATGATATTTTTTAGTAATTTATTATACAAATTGAAAATAAGAATATTTTAAAATTCTGAAAGTTTATAAATGCTTTAAGTTTTTTGTAGTATAGTATGATTTAAATTTTAAAGCAATAAATAATTATTACAAATATATTCATTACGTATATACCATTTATATTTTAATAAAATTATAATACAGTAAATAATGGATTAAAAAATTAAGCAATGCATATTTAATAAATTAATTAATTTTTAATAAATATAAAAATCATATTAAAAAATTGAATATAACAAGTTATAATAAAGGTAATGATGAGTATGAATATACAATTTTAAAACCGTAAAACGCAAAATGGTATTATTTATTATATATGGACATAATTATACAGGTACAATATAATACTATATTCAAAATATTTAATCTTAAAAAATTTAATAAGTATTACGTATGTACTTATGTATACTAATAGAGAAATGTTAAATTTCTACGATCTTACTTATTTCATGACTTAGAAATTAATGTCATTTATATACACGATTATTATACTATTTATATAAACTTATAAAATAAATTATAATGTTTGTCTTATTTACGTATTACAAATACAATTACGTTTACAATCATTTTTCTTTTATATTATTAATAAAAAAAAAAACACTATGCCAGTTGCCTATATCTGGTTGAATATAAGTTGTCGATCACCCTACATGTATATATTTATATATACATGCTAGCATACCAAACGTTCCATAATAACATGTTTACGTGGTTCGACTTAAGTATCGTAAGTTGATTTATATTTACAATGCATATACAGAGTGATTATATTATTAATATGATATTCAGTCGATATTTCTTGAAATATGAGTAATTTTTATCCATATTCTTTTTATATAATATATTTAATGTATATATTTATTTATTATTATTATTTTTATGTTAATTTATTTATTAATACATTATGTTTTATTGTAAAAAAGTCAACGTGCGCAGTACATTTACAATTCAATTAGGTATATTTAAAGTTTATACGAAAGAAACGATGCAGTGAAACATATAATTTATTATAATAATTATAAATATATTAATGCACAATGAAATCCATCTAATATCACAACTAAGTTTATCAGACATTAAAATATCGATTTCATACCTTATTTAAATATTATTGTCGAATATTTTGATGTCTATAATGTTTAACCGTTAATTTATACTCGTGAATATTTGCCGTCAATTTATACATTTATATTTTGGCCAATAACGGGTTGGAAAGACACGCGTGAAAAATTATAGAGTAGAAAAATGTAAGATAATTATAAAAAATTGGTGAACATTTCTTATTAAATTTAAGTACAATAAAGTAAAGCTTAAGGAAATCGTTTTTTTTTATGATTTTAAAATATGATAATATGCCGCAATTTGTGTTTTTTACATGAATACTTTTTGACCATCATAGGAATCGTTTGACGCTGTAAACGCTGTATAGGCACGACTTTTTATATACCTCTTGGGAGGAAAAATAAATAGAATATAAACGAATCGATTTTTGACGTTTGAAATGTCGTTTTATATTATAAATATGTGTGTGTATGTGTGTAAGTACACGCGTACACACATGTGTATAATATATAATATTATATATTTTTTCTCTTTCGAAACACGTTCGTATTCGCGAAAAAACTATTGTACAACTCCATCACGTTGCTATACGCGGGGCACGTGACTTTCGGATGGCGGACACTTTTCTTTCTGGGACACACGTCCATCCACCACCAGCATCCCCCTGGCGGAACACATCTATCCCCGCAGGGTAACTACTATATACACCACCTTGAACGCATTCGAATTCCATTTATGTTCCGAACGTCCTGATAGTTTTATGTCGACGAATAAATTGCGAAACGTTCGATCAAATTGATATGGAATTGATTTGCCTACGAAACTCTTACAAAATAATATCTATTTAATCGGAGTTAGAACGCATTCGATTTTTCGCTTCTTCAGTTGACACTTTTCGCAGCAATCGTAAAACGCGTTTTCGAGAATATTACACATTCGAAATGGGATACTTTATATTTTCTATAATACAGTACCTACCTAAGTATTTTATTTGCGCGATTGACCGTGATATTAGAGTCATACATCGTATATTATCAGTATAATATTTATAGTTCTTTCTAATAATTATTATATTTTAACGTATACTTTCATATTGTATATTTGTTACTATATTTATTAATTATTAATTACCTACCTAATCTTAAGTTTATAATTTTTTTTTTTTTTTTTTAACTCTCCCAAATTATAATTTAATTCATAATAGTAGCCAGTAGGTAAGTACCTACTTGGATGTTCAAATAGGTATTATATATACGTGATAAAATTTTGGAACCGTTACGATAATTTTTCTACAAAATATAAAACTGAATATATCCTAAAATTTTCGTTTTTATTTATATAATATTTGATAAAATTGGCAGTTTTAGGTTTTATGGTCTGAAAATTTACTGAAATATATTCACATACTACTTAATATATTACCCAAAAATTATCAATATAATATTTGATAAAATTGGAAATTTTGGGTTTAAAAGTCTGAAAATTTTACTCAATTATACTCACATATATATTATATATATATATATATATATATATATATTATATATAATATATATGTAATATTATATTATTTAATATATATTGGCAAAATATTAGAAAATTTCCAAATCTCAATTTTATTTTTTTATAGCTGTTTAAATTTGAAATTTTAGTAAAATCGATATTTAATAAGTTTTTATATGGATTCTTCTTATTTTTCTCAATATTTTACAATAATGTTAAATAAAATGACAATAAATTTTGAAAATTTTATTGAATCTCAAATACATATTACTTTTATCAGTTTCAAATAATTGTGAATATTACATTTAGGATTTTTTTTTTTTTTTTTTTTTTTGTAGCTGTTTAAAGTATAAAAATAAGTGCTGATACTTTTGTGGAAGGAATACAAATGTAAAAAGTATAGTATTTCATTTTGAATAATATTTGAATGCAACGATGAATCATCGTATTAGAAAATCGCTTTTGTGCGAAGTTCTATCAGATATGAGCATTTAAGGGATTCGTTTATGGATTTTATGCGTATTTATATTGAACTTAAAGACTTGAAAATTTTATTGGGTGTTTATATATGTACTTAATACATGTGATAAAGTTTTGGAACTCATACGTTTAAATCAAAGTGTAAATGAGTTATGAGTATCTAAGTGTTTTAAATTTAGAAATTTTAATCAATACTTCGTTCAGAATTGTTTTTCGAATGCAATGATTATTATCAATGCGAATTCAAATATTAATCAAAATTTAACATTATTCTGTTTGCACATATATTCCTTCCATAGTAGTATTAGCTCTTTATATATATTATATAGTTTAAATTTGTATTTTTGGACGAAATTGAAAAAATGTAATATTTATACGAATTCTTATTATAATGTTTTAACTTTTAAGTAATAACTGAGAGAAATTTTGATTTCGAATACAACAAGCTACAATTTTTATTTGATTTTATATACGAGTATACTTTTTGTTAAATATTATGAAAGGAAGTCTTTTATAATATTTTTTACAATCCTTCAATATTTATAAATTTACAATAAAGTGAGATTTTTATATTTTAAATGTCTGAAGTCACGTTTTTGGTAATAAACGTGGTTCGATTAATACGAAAAGGTTATATTTTCGATAGAGAATTACATCAAGTTGTTACTTTATTTAGAACGTTATTTGAATTTCTAAATATTACTTTCTACTGGAGTCGGGGTATCTATAAAAAAATCACGGATAACGTTAAAATTCAATAAGAATACTATTCGTAAAAATCGAAGCATTATTTCGGGTACCTACTAAAATTGTCTTTAGACATAAAAAAAAAATCACACATTATTGTCTTCCTCAGAATCTAAAACATCTAATAAATTATTTTGTCGTAATAATTTCATATATTCATAAACATAACTAATAGCCATATTAAAATATATTATAAATTATTTTAATACTTATAAATAATTATTATTTAACGAAAACGACAAACAAGTCCAATAATAAATTTTATATCTATTGCAAAAATATATTTCTTATTAATATATTATAAATTTGAATATCATTGAAAATTAAATTTCTAAAAAACTATATTTTAATATTCTACTAAAATACTACTATGCATTTTATTAAGTTTCAAATTTAAATTATTCGTTTTTAAAATATTAAAATGATCATGAAAATAAGTTTTAGATTCTGAGCGAAGCGAAGAATGTATTGGTTTTACAATGATGTGTGTCTTTTTTTTTTTTTTTTTTTTTTTTTTTTTTTTTAAAGTATGAAGACACTTTTACTACCCGAAATAATGCTCCGATTATCACGAATAGCATATGTTTCCGGTAGCAAAGTGGATGTAGTTGGTACTTTATTTTTGTTATTTTTCGAATTTTTCAAAATTGATCCTGTACGTTAGAAAAAACGATGAAAAAATGACGAAAAAACGGCAATATATTAATCAATTATCTGACTGAACTTCGCTCAGAATCGTTTTTTGAATGCAGTGGTTTAACATTGCATTTAAATTATAATTATAATCAAATACTATGATATGCACACCTATATCCCTGCGGCAGGAGTATCAGATCTTTTTTTATACGACCTTTTTCAAAAATAAAATTTAAATAATTATTATCGTTTAAGTTATTCTATTAATTATTTTTAATATAATTTAATTATTATTAGAAAAATTTCAGTTTAACATTATAGAAAATAATATTTCGTATATTACCGTAATATATCAAATACGATAACGACTAAATGGGATTAAACTTTTGACTTAAAATTTTATTCGATTTAAATATAAAGACCTTTTATATTGAAAACTATTTTTCTACATTAAAGTTATTGCGCGTGTATAAATAAAATATTATATATGTCTAAATTGTATTTTTCAAAGTTTTATCATGATTTCAATACCTAAAGCAATAAGTGTCCACTAGATATCTACAATATTAATATAATATGTCTATTGCCAGCGTACAAAGGTTTTATTAGAATTTAAACCTTATATATTATGTATATGTTAGTATACATTTAGAGACACTTGAAATACTATTTTCACATTTTTATTATACATAAAATGTTTTATTGTTTATCTTTTCACATAAATTTACAAATTATTATTATATTTTTTTTTTTTTGTATATTAATAAAATATATACTTATTATTTAATTTTAATACTTATATAATAAAGATTATTATAATTAAGATTTAAGATTAAAAATAATTTTATAATACCTACTTAATACCTTATAACAATATAAGGTAAGGTTGACTTAACCTGAATAATTTATTTTTCATTTTTTAATAAAAATAATGAAAATAAAATGTATTTAATTATAGGAGTTTAAAATTAAAATTTATTTTTCTACTATACATTAATGTGATGTTTTTATATAATCTTATAATAATATAATATGATTGATGACTACAGTTAACAAATTTATATCTAAAATATGCAGAAGTTATTAAAATATTATTGAAAAAGATAAATTTAAGGAGTATTATATGTAAATTATACATAATTCATTACAGATAATTTTTATTATTACACTTACATTGTTTGTAATTTATAATAATAGTAATAATAAAAAGGTGTATCGAAAGAATATTATTTTTGCATAATATGCTAACTAAAACTAGTACATTTTAGGGTTATTATTAATAATTACCTATTATTAGGTGTATTATTATACACTTATTATATAAAATTATAATTTTATATTGATCGTTTTGTATTTATCGTTATACACATAGAAAAATATGAGGTATAAACTATAAATGTATAATCTTCTTCAAGTAGTTAAAAATAATTGGATAACTTCTATATTAAAATAATTGTTCTATTCTTCTCTCATCCTCAGCTCACATCTATTATTCTATATTATATTATAAATACCATATATACGTACTTAAATCTTCAAGGAGTACACGATATATTTTAAATTAGTATGTCACCTTTTATGTCTTGTACAAACGTAATCTAAAAGAGATCTCGGTTTTGACACCTTTCACGAACACAAATTTTGCACTTCTACTGAAGTTGAATGTTTTCATTTCACTCTATCGCTCTTTCTCTTTTTCCACTCTTTCATCCTTCCACAGTACTTTGTTTATGACATTGGAAGGTTTGGAAGGGTCTATTCATTATTCCTATAAAATAATATATATATATATATATATATATATAATATAGTACAATTTTGTAGAACATTATAAGCTATATTTAGTATAAATATTGATTAAAAACATTAAGCTAGTAAGTAAGTGATAATATTTCATAATTTTACTTAATTATTTTTTGATTTTCTTAAAATTATGTATCTATATGAGTATATATTTATTATTTATATAATACTCTAGTTGTGTACGGATGATTGTTTTATGGGAGTGAAAATAATAGTGTAAATTAAAATAATAAAATATATGAAATGCATATTAAATTATTTATTTTACCTACTTTGCCTGGTAAATGCTTATAATATTAATAAACAAAATAATGGCAATAATTCATAAGGTAAGATTATTATTCAATCTTAAATGTTAATAAATTCATCATGAAATATTCATATTATAATATTGTAATATTATACTGTAAGTATGTGAAATCATGACGTCTAACAAAATTGAACTGGTCTATCTTGAATTTTTAATACAATTTTAAATCAGCTGGGATGGGGATTAAACCCCATTAACCATCCCACGGTACACTACTTTAACTTTTTTAACTTTTTACTTATTATATATTATATTAATCAACAAACTTTTGAAAATAGTGTGTTAATTCTTAATTACATAAATTTTGTTATAATTCTTTAATCCTTATAGTTGTATAAAATATACCTACTCTTATTTCAATTAATTATTTAAAATCAGATTGCCTGTCTTATTAATAATAATATTATTTATTAGTTATTGTTTTTTAATTCTTATTATATTATATTTAAATTCATATTTTATAATATTTATTTTATTATTTGATATTATTTTATATCAATGACAATTCATCAAAACATTTTATCGAAATCTCGTTAAGTCCAATATATTTTGAATATTAGAAACGAAAATCAATGAAATATTAATATTATAACCTAACCTATATGTATTAGAATTATATTATGAATATACATAAAAATTATAAATATATAATTTCGCCTATTAATGTCTATAATCTACGTGTCTATAGTAGATATCGAAATAATTAAATATAAAAAAATGAATTATAATAAAATATTTAATATATTTAAATATAAATTATGATATTAAATAAGATATATAAATATTTTAGTTTCTATAGCTCTTTTAATAAATATAATATTACTATAATAATTGTACACTATCCTAAAATAATATGATTTAACATAATAGGTATAGTAACTAAATATTATTTATAAAATTAATTATCATACAAATATAGTACTATATGTTATAAAATATTTTAGTTGGCACAGAAGATTGTAAAATCTAATTTTTATTTTTATTTTTAAGAAATTATATTCTGATTATGGACAAAGTAATTCAAGAAACTTCTTATATCTACAAGTTTTTCAATAAACGTAATTTTTTTTTTCCATCTATAGTAAAACATGATAATAACAATATATATATATTATTATAATACTATAAAAGTATTTAAAATGAGAGTAATAAACTTTTAAATTATATTTTTTATCGTTTTCTTTGAATATACCAGTGATAATAGAATTAAAATATTATAGGTAAGTACAAAGTGTAATAATATGTTTATAAATTACAACATAAATTATTAATTATAATAATTAATATTTTTCTAATATTCTAATATTTAGATTTTTTTCTTTAGGGTCATACACTTTAGTATTTTCATGTAAATGTTTTTATTTTATTATAAAATAATATTATTTATTACAATGTTTTATAATTATTTTAATAGAATATAAAAATAAATATTTTTTTTTTTTTGCTAATAAATAATATTTTATTCCAATCAAGCGCTATTATAGCTATAGTTTATGATATTCGATATTTATAGGAATTCCTTAGAATAATTTAGGATTAAAATATTTTTTATAGCTATTATTTTGTATATTTTGATTATTATTTTAAGTATAATTATAATATTATACTAAAAATTACAAGGAAATTGAAAAAGTGTTCATATAATTCTTTACTTTTAGTAAAATACTAAAATGACATCTTCTTAAAACCGATTAAAAATAAACATAACAATATAGTTAATATTGAGAATTACAATCATTTCAAATATAAGGTTATTTTAATTTTGATTAATTTTAATGATGCAAAGTTTTGAATTATTTAAAACAATATTTAAACTCAAATAATATGGTTGGATAATTTAAAAAATAAATCTGTACAACTACATGTAAAAAAAAACTCTTTTCTTTAACTAAATTTTTATTAAAATAGTAAAATAATAAGGATGTTTTAAGAAATCTATATATAAATATATATAAATCTATATATGAAAAATAGTCAAAATAATGAACCCTAAAGATATATTTGGAAAATAGTAACAATTATATTTAATTAGAAAAATTAATTTGTTGATTTTTTTTAGGATAACTCTTAAAATATTACGAATATTATTATCAGTAAAAAACTGATCAGAGAAAATGATTAAAATAAACATAATTTAATATAATAATTATTCGTGTTAATCATGTTAATTATATAAACAATTGTTTATTAGATTTTTCTTAAATAGGTACCTAATTAAATAAATATTATTTACACATACATTATATATACGAGTATACAAATATATAAATTTCAAATATAAATCTAAATTATTAAATTTTGTTTCCTACATATTGTATTGTTATATGTAGTTGTACATACCTACATATAACGTTGAAAAATTATTGTGTTTATGGAATGTCTAGAATTATATAGGGAATTCATATATTCGAGTAGAAAGTTTGTTTGAATTACTTTGTGAACTTTAATTCTCATACTCGCATTACAACAGATGTGTATTCTCAGTTATATCAATGTGTAGGCATCCAATTACTTTTACAATAAAATCATATTAATCCCAATGCCTATAATAATTATTAACAGAAGATTTGAAAATAAGGGTACGAATGAAATATATTTTATTAGAACAAAGAAATAATAAATTCCATAAGAGTTCTTCATTAGATTTTCATTAAAAATGATTTATTTATTTAAAGGCCATAAAAATATAATATTATATTCTATAATTAATAGATTTATTTAATACATACCTAATTTATTTAATATTATATTTTTCCTGTTATTATAATTATAGAACTGAAGACGGTATAATATAAAATTGAATTTTAAGTCGCTGAAATACATTTATCATTATTTAATATAATATATTTACCAGATCATCTGAAATTAAAAATAAAGTCGACCGGATATTAGGGATAGAAGTTTCTTCTTCATTCTTTTTGTCCTCCGGTGGCAGTGGAAATTGTCGTGGTAGAAGAATATTGTGTCATATTAATATTATTAAGTTTTAAAAGAATTGATAAATGATTGAATTCGAAAAAGACGATTCCGAGTTGATTCCGGTTTTACAATGATGTGTCATTTTTTTTTTTTATGTCTGAATACACTTTTACTACCCGAAATAATGCTCCGATTTTCATGACTAGCATATGTTTTCGGTTGAATAGTGGATGTAGTTGGTACTTAATTTAGGCTATTTTTCGAAATTCTCAAAATAGCTCTTATGCGATAGAAAAAATGACGAAAAAAGACAAAAAAACACAATTTCAAGTGAAGGATCCAAGCCTGTATCCCTTCCCTTGCTTTTTTTTTTTGTTAGTTTAAAAATATTTTTTCATTAGTGATAGTTAAATAGTAATTATAAAATAATATAAGACGTAGATTTTGGTAATTTTGTAAAGTATTCACAAAGGGATTTCATATTTGTAATAAAACTTTGAGACTTTCAGAGTTTTATGTTTGGATATTTAAAACAAACCTATTCAAGTATGACTTAAACAAAAATATTTTATAATAGCTTTTGAGGTAACAATTTGGAATAATTTATAATGAATGTGTAATAACAATATAAATTATAATAAAAAATAATATCTTTCCACTACCAGTCTCAATTTTTTTTGAAGATCGAACTATTATACTAATAATTATATACTATTATATTATATTTTATATTGTATATAGTTTTAAATTATAAGTCATTGGATATTTTACATACCTTGTAGAATTTACTTTATTATTTATTAATTTTTTTATTGTGGAATAGGTAATTTCAATTGTTTTAATTTAAAATTAAATTTTATATAATTTGTAAAAGTTTATTATCACATGTATATTTTTTGTATCTATATAAAATTTCATCTCAAACTTTTTTGGCAACAATAAGAAAGTTACTAATCAAAATGTGTGTATGAATAAATTATTTAATATAAAATATTTGTAAAATATATTTTCGACTTAGTTTTAAGCTAAAATACTTACATATACTCGTATTTCAGAGTGAAACAATATTCTAAAAAGTAAATATTAAAATTGTTGTATTGTAAAAAAAAAAAAAATTTATATTTTATAAATATTTCAATTTTTAATATACAAATTTTTGAAACATTAAAATGACTATTTTGTATTATAATTTATTCCAATGTTTTCATTAAAAGAAATTTGGTAAATAAAATAAATAAATAAAAACCCAAATCCACAAAAAATTTACTTTTATTAAGCAAATACGTATTTCGATAACAAAGTTACCATCATCGGTGCAAGACATAAACAGCCTGTGTTTTGCACTGATGATGATAACTTTGTTATCGAAATACGTATTTGCTTAAAATAAATGTATACATTTTTTGTGGATTTGGGTTTTAATTTATTTAAATTTAATACGTACATTTTAATATACACAAAATTTTCATCGGTGAAATAGATACACCATACAGCGTACGTGGTACATTTGTAATTACTAATTAGACATCTAATTTCTTTTTTTTTAACCATAATTTAAACATATAAACATATTACATAGGTTACTGCACATAGATTATCATATATACCTACCTAATAATAGTTAATGATAATATTCAAAGCTGTAATATGTTCCCAAAAATAATAAATTTGAGTTACATCACTACCTACTTTTAATATGTTTTGTATTTAGATTCAGACATTTGTTACTAGATAATTATAATTTATCTATAAATATTATAAAATATATATACAATAATATTTATTCAAAATAACAAAAATAAGTAATAACTATAACTATTATATTTTATAAATTGCTTAATATTTATGATCAATTATTGTCATAATAATATACGATAAATTTTGTTACGATCAGTTGCCATCTATCAATAATTTGTTGCTTCACCGTATTTTTAATTTATATTTTTTAAAGATAATATTAGGGAATTAAAAAACACACAAGTATTTTAAGTTACCTACTATACAATATTAAACTAATTGTAATTAGAAAATTATTACAATTATATATATTGTGTACCTATAATGTCTTATAAAGGAATATAATAACTGCATTCCATTTTATAGATAAAACTGGGAAAAGTTGAAAGAATTGAAGTCAAATTCAAATATAATATTCTAATATTATAAATTGAAATAGAATAAATTTAATAATTGGTTATTACAGCATTTGTATTTTTGGTAAGTAAACTATAAAGTATAACTATAAAGTTGTATGAGTAAAGTAGATTAATAAAACATTAGATTTGTTTTATATTGAATTTGTATCTCATATAATGTTTAACATACCTAATTCATTATTATGAATAGGTAGTTTAACAACTACATTTGATTTATTAAATATAAAAAATAATATTATAATTACCTATATAAACATGTTATTAAATATATATTATATTAATTACTATGTCCTTTTAATTTTTTTTTTTTTATTTATAATATTACCATTTAATATTGATTTAATACCAAATTTAGATTTATTTCCATTTTAAATCTATTATAATCAGTTTGGCAGTTTATCTGTAACTAATTTATAAATTTCTACATTGTTTGTTCACATGAATTCTGTTAATAATTTAAACTTTTACATCATACAACTAACTTATTGATGAATAACTTTCAATTATATTCACAAAAGTTGTTTGACATTGTGGTTTCTTGACTTTCATGCCTGTACTTGCATGATTTTGCGCGGTGACCCAATATTGTAACTCATTCTCATCGAGTAATATAAAAACATTATTTTCAAAGTCATAGTTAATCAATCGTATAACTCCAACTATTTAATAATACTTATAGAATTTTCATAATAATCAATGAACTCAAAATAATGTTTATTTCTACATGTTCTTTTTTTTTTTTGTTGTATAACTTTGTTTAGATACATACTTTGTATAATAATTGAAACAATTAATTAGTTATTTTAACTTTTAATCAGTTGTATTTATTTTGGATTATATATTTTTTCAAATATTATCATATTTTATTTGCGTAATTTTTAAAGTCATTAAATATATTATAATAATTTTCTTTTAATAAATTGCATACTAGGTAATATTATAATTTGTCAGATCGATTGATAAGTAGGTAGTTACCTATATAAATGTCGACAAAATCATATTATCATATTGTTGTCTCAGGTATAGTTTTCTGATCACAGTAAATCGTATTATAACTTTATAAGTATATAACATCTAAAATGAAGCTTTATAAATATTACACGTACTAATATTATGTTACAGCTTACAGTGTAAGTTGTAATTAGTATTTAGCATGATAACGTGTTAATTTCGTCTCAATTCTATTTACATATTATTGTAAATCCGTGCATTAGTCGTAATAATAATTATATTAACTAAAGAATTAATAAAATAACAATCTTCAATGCAAATAATAAAAATTTAATTTTCTCATACTGAGTATTATTATCTACTGCAACTATAATAAATAATTTTTATTGGGATCAATTTTTGTGCGTTCAATTTTCCATTATCAATATTGTTAGTATATAGGTATTAAATAAATATATACTTTATTATGATTGATTACCCAGGAATTTTCAGAAGTTGTTTTATAATAATATATTAGAGAGTGAAACCTTGTTTGTATATAATCAATCGTATATGATCGTATTTGTCTATAGAAAGACGACACACAATAATCATATTATGATATATTATTTCGTCTAGCGCGTGTTTTGATTTTTAATTGGATAATAATTTACGTTATCGGTTATCTTTCGTTCGTTGATTTAACAGGGTTATGTAATCTACCCATAATGAATAATTTCTACGTTGGAAAAAGGGTCTATCTATTTGATATTTGAGTGAATGTCGTCACAGTTCATACATTGAGAAAGAATAACCGAGTGAAATAGTTTGTAATATAGTTTTTCCGGAATTATTTAAATCGATGTTTTTAAATTAATTGCTATCAGGATATAGATATTTTCGTTTTAATTTTACATACGTAATCCGCGAAGTTTTGCAATTTGCATAAAGTTAGAGGGATTAATGAAAAAAATCGCAAGTGATAATTGGCCTGTCCAAATATTCAAATCACTATTTACGTTTAATTATAGATTGTTTTTGTATTCGGAAAATATAGCGAACACTTTTTAAATTAATACGGATATTGAGTAATAAGGTTGGAATATTTTATAAGATAATCTTCTTATTATTTTCAATTTATTACTTTTACATTGTACATTTTGTTAATTTTAATCAACAAAATTAATTTCATTTGTTAAAAATACTCGTAATAATATTGAATTAAAATATTGATTGATATATTTGTTATATTGGATAGAATTAATTATACAATTTATATATTATATTATTATTTATATATATATATATATGTCTGTGTGTGTGTGTGCGTGTCTTGTATCTTATTTAAAGATAACAATAATATTATAATTTCGTTAAACATAAAACAAAACTAACAATTATTGTCTAACCCAAATACGTTTATAATAATACATGTTTTTTAGTCTGCGTATTATCTTATGGATAACTTCCTTTGATAAGAATATATCTATAGTATTGCCAGACACATGAGATTTAAAGGCTGTTTTGGATGACAACTAAAAGGAAACCGACTGATTATATTTGTGTAACAAATGTATATGTGTGTAGAAAAAATAATAATAGGTACATTATGCATTATATATTTTTCTTCGATTTCGTTCCTAATACTTTCCAATAAATTAATATACTATTATCAGTATAAATTCATGCCGCCACTGTCTTAGGTATTGAATTAAACAAGGACTTGAATAATATTTTAAAACGTCACACGATTATTTTTGTAGTATGAAAATACACGTACTTACAATAATTGACATGATGTTTTACGTTTCAATTAATTATTATGTTCACATGAAATACAATATATACATTAAAATTACGAGTGTGTAAATAAGTGGTATCTATTTTATAATAATAAAAAAATGTTATAGGCTCGTATAACTGTAAAAAAAATTAATAACGATATTGTAGTCGTAATATTTTAATACTGAATGGTACAAATACTTTATAAAATGTTCAAATATTCATAAGAGATCATCGGAAATGTTTCTTTCTTTAAAATATATTTTTGCGTATTTTGAAATTAAATTAATTTACAATATTATTATTAAGTTAATAATTATAATATTATTAAAAAAAATTAACTAACATAATATAATTGTAGTTTATTAATGATAATATAACAACATATATTATTCACCTATGCCTGATATTTATTTTATTATAATATTGTTTCTTTCTTCTTTAAAAACGATACTTCAAACGTTAGAACTAATTTGCAGTTGACTCATTATGTATCATAAGTTCTAGGATAGAATATAGTGAATTTCTTAAATTATGGACTACGATATCGCTCTAATATTATGTTAAATTAATGTGTTCATATCTATGGTTTTCTACACAGTTATTGTAATATTTTAAAATATTAACTGTATATTGATTGATTAAGCCATAAAATTGATCGAAATCGAATCGATACGTTTAAAACTATTTACATCCATATGAGTAGAATATACCTACTGTATACAATAAATGATCTAACTTGGCTTAAAGTGTATGTTATAAATCGTGTTCCCAAAATAATAATTTCACCGTGCGTGATACTATATGATAAAACTATATAGTCGTGTAGGTACAATCGTAATATTATTAAATTCAGAAACAATTTCGAATACGACAGATGACAATAATTATCATTTCGTGGCAGTTTTGTTTTGATGTGAATTTTCAAAAGAATTGAACTGTATAACATAATATGAGACGTGTATATGTATGTAATATATATTTATTATTCACTAATTTACAAGATAATTGACGCGTGAATACAGTAATTAATATACATTTTTAAATCATTAAGATTGGGTTATGCCAAGTCCTAAGTGTTTCGTTAATTCCAAATTGACGCATTGCACAGTTCTGTATTTATGTGAAATATAATCGTGAGTGAGAGCGTGCTTATATTGAGGTCACCGTTGTGTAAATACAAATAAAATTTAGTGTCCATAATATTATTTATACAATTTGTTTGCGCCTACTAATGTAAAAATTATACCGTTTTTATATTATAAATGTTATAGTAATTTTTCCTTAATATTTTATACAGGACAATATTTTTAGATAATCATTTAGAATTTGTTTTAAAAAATTTTTAAATTATCTACTATATGAACACTTATTAATTTATTAATAATTGCACATGATATAATTAATTTAATACTCGTACATTTTATTATATTTATAGATATCAATATTCAATATTTTTTAATTATTTATATAATCTTATATATTATTATTATACATTTATTATTTATACGTGAATAGCAATAGCATAGATAATGAACATCGTTCATAATTAATAAAAATTACAACTTTGTGCATTGAGGGTTACTTTAAATTACTTAGTAATTTCATGACGAATTATTGTTTAAGTAGTCGTATAAAACATCAATGCTCAAAGAAGTCATGATTATTTCCATATTTACAATAATTATTGATAATTAGTTTTATTTAATCCATGAGATATGCATAATTATAAAATTATTTTTACAGTAATTTTTAGTTGAAAATCTTTTTTTTTTTTTACTCGTGTCAGGCACATTACATACATAGGTACAATTTAATATAAAAATATGTATAAATTATAATAATATAGATAAAAATGATGGTTATAAAATATAAATAAATAGGTAGATAAAAAAAAAAATGTATAAATAATAAATACGTAAATAAATAAATAAATAATTCAAATGTCAATAAATTGTATCAAAATTGTTGCGTCTTTAGTTTATATGGTTTCAGCCCAAACTCGGGCTACGTTCTTTGTATTCTCATTTGCATTTATGACGTCCTCTTATGTGCAGAAATAAGAACAAATTGGACATTATATTATGTTTCAATTTTTGTTCCATTCCACATTCACATGTTGTGAATGTCTCTATAGATTAAGTATAGCTGATGGAAACGTTACCTTTTTGATTAATTAAATCATAATGTAGTCAAGAACGGCAATTGAAAGATTGTTTACGTTTAAATAATATATTCAATAATATACTCGTATTATATGAAATCACGGGGAGATATTGCTTCAAAATTAGCATAAAAGGTTAAGTTATCATCATTTGCATATAATATAATAAATTAGAATAAATCATAAACGAATAAAAATTAAGAAATCAAAATATAACTGTGGGTAATAGACTAATAACATATTTTCTACTATTTTTTATAATATACTACAGAAATAATTATTATGCTTGTCTAATGTTTACAAATATATTGTATAATTGATAATAAGTATAGTATATACAAATTAAATTTGAGACATTTTAACCAATTTTATTCGCTTGAAATGCTTTATAAAATCCTCATGATATAACAAACAATTTATCTATGTAGGTAAATTATTTTTTCGAATAAATACAACATTTCGATTTTATTTTAAATAATAGCATTATTAAAAAAAAAAATAAAAAAACAAATATTTGTTCACAACTTTGGTAGCCGGTATAGGTAGGTAGATACTAGGTAGTAGATATGCAATTTTTGATTTATATAATATATATTTATATATTGTAAAATAAAAATAATAATTTTAATAATATTGTACAGCCGTTACCAGATAGATTGGAACGACGGCGGCGACGCGATTAATGAAAACCAGGGGTTCTACTAATATTTAATAGCGTCATTATCAGCCGTAGTCATTTATTTTTATAAATTTATAATGAACAACCCGACGCACCGCGCTGGGCGGCCAAAACCGGAAACGCGTACCGTGAATAGTTTGAGATACAATTACGCCAATTAGCGCCACTAACGTGACAATTTATCTGACAACGGACAAGATTTAAAAAAGTAAGGATGCTGAATAGTATAATCATATAAGGATTATAGAATAATATTATTTATTATTATTTTTATATCTTAATTAATTTTGTGTTAATGTTAAATATTGAGTTTAGTACTGATTAGTATTAAATAACAATACTTTATTTCTTGTATTTGGAATTTTATTAGTTATAACTTATAAAATTGTAATTTTCTGCCGTACCTAGGTTAAATTGCGTTTAGGGATATACGGTAAAAACTTTTAAATTTAAAGATGATATAGTGTATTATTCTTACGTAGGAGTCATTTAAAAGTTTTTATATAACCTGAAGTTGTTATAGAGCTTTTGGACAACATAAAAGTCAACGCCTATAAAACACTTAAGCTTTTATTTATAAATAAAAGCTAAGAACTAAGAACATAAATGTTTATGAGTAGATAAAAAGAAATATATAAATATCTGTTTACATTTTATGCTTTATTATATTATATGGGTTTATTTTTCATGACTTTTGTTTAATTTTGTTATGTATTGTTGAAAACTACAAATGAATTTTTAAAAAAAACAATTGAAAGAAAACATAATGTGATTTGATGTTTCTTATAGACGTTTGTTTATTTAAACAATATTAACTAATAATTAAAAGTATAATTATTAAATTATGTTATTTAAAATATATAACGTTCTATATTTTTAAAGGGTATTTTAACTACATAATATGAAATTGACGTTTTACAAACTTGGTAAACATTCATTAGAAGTGTTCAAAAATAAAAAAAATAAAAAACGTTTTATTGGTCGTTTAGTTTTAAATTTAATAAATAGTTAAGTACAGAAAATATGAATATATAAATATTTCTGTAGTGAACATAATATAATTATTATCCTTAGGTATAAGATTACTGGTTATAATTATTATTAGTAATGATAATAAATATTACTAATTTAATATTTATGTTATTCGATTATTTTTTAATTATAATATTAATATATTAGATATTGACAAATTATGACAATATAAAGATATTATTATATTAAAAATAATTCAAAAGTTTTCACAATACAGATAAAACTAAGTAAATTATTTTTATATAATATATAAGTTATTTATATTTTAATAAATTTCTTTTTTTTTTTTTTTTTTTTATAATAATAAACAAATAATCTAGATTACCTACATGATATGATTTATAATCATACGTTTATAATTTTTAGTTTATTCTTTAAATATTTGTAATTTTTAAAAATATATTACAGCTCTTGAACATTCAACAGTATAATATTGTTTCATTTATGAAAATTATATCGTTCTTCATTATCCAGTTCATTAAATGGACACATTACCGCTTGTAGTATAGAAAAAAATCTAAAAATGTAATAGTGACAATACTCCAATTTTCAATAACAGATATTTTGTAGTATTTTTAAAATATGTATGACAAATAAGTGAAGTTAGTTACTTTTATTGTAGCGGTGTAGGGGCATTGATATAATGCCCAAGATTAAAATTATAGCCATTCTGTTCTGGTCTCAGACACTATTTTTTATATCATTTATTAAATAAATAGTTACCTACTATCGCGATAAAATTTGTCAGAACTCAGATAACCCAAAGTTTTATCTAGAACAGTTCGAGATTAATTACAGAATTGATCAGATACCAATATTCGATGTACTAAAAAACCTAGTACGATTTTTTAGTGTATAGAAAATGATTTATACTTTTACTAACTTTGAATTGTATATTCTCTTCAGCGAGTTCAAGAGAAGTATTTTCTATCCATTGGACAGAAAGTGTACGATGGTTTATAATTAACATCAATAATATTAAAATATATGAATACAAATGGAAATCAAAAGTTAATGATTTAAATATTTGTTTAAATTAATTTAATTAATACTTTGAAAACAGTAAAACAAAATGTTATTCTTACTAAACATCATATTGCACGCAATTATTATTAATTATGTTCTATAATATGTATATAATGAATTTAAAACTGTAATGAAAAATATTAAACCAAAGCTTAAACTAAAAACTTTTTGTGCATTGGTGTACGTATATGATATGTTATATGATATTATACGAAGTCAATCTCTAATGAACCAAATGTATTTATTACATGAATGATGAATTTATTCGATATTGTTCACTTTTTTAGCGTCGGATTATTTAATCGGATATTATTATAATAATATTTAAAGTTTATAATAATGACGCGAATGAATATAATAATAAATACGCGTAATATTACTACCTACTGTATATAATATATTTATTACTAAAAGATTTATTATTTATGTAGGTACGAATATTTTCAAATTTTAAATATGTACCGAACACAATTTGGAAATTATGTTATTATGTAATATTAAACAAGTATAATTTTATTTTATTTTTAAATTACAGAATATAAAAAAATATTATTTGAAAGCAGTTTTAAACATTTTAAATTAGTACCTATTTATTATGACATTAAATATTAGGTAGGTAACATGTGATATATATTAAATTAATTGGGTTCTGAAAATTTTAAATTAAAGTATTGAATAAATTTTTCGTTTTTTTTTTTTTATTATATAAATCAGATTTAAAATTCATAAAAAAAAAAAAAATAAAAAAAAAAAAAGAGCTGATACTGCTGTGGGAGAGATACAGGTCTAAAGAATTTAGTGGTAATGGTAAATAACAATAAATCATTTCATTTAAAAAATGATTATCAGCAAAGTTCATCAAATAATATATGTATTGATTCAAATTTTTACATTCATACAGTCTCAACGTGTAATATAAAACCCTTAAATGAGTCACCTAAATACCCAAATCAGACAGTACTTCGCTCAGAATCGTTTTTCGAATTTAATCATTTATTGATTTATAATGTATTCAAATTTCAACAGTATCCTCTTTAGACCTGTATCCCTTCCACACCAGTATCGGGTGTTCTTTTAATCCTTTAACCAGCTACTAAAAAAAAAAAAAAAAAATCGTAAATGTAGGTAGTATTCAAAATAATTTGGAACTGAGTTTAGTTACACCTGTGTATTAGAGCATCAATAAAATTATTTTATTTTTTCAAAAATTGTTGTTAATTTTATTTAATATTATTGTAAAGTGTAAACCAATGAGATATAATAAGAAGAATCCATATAAATAATTTAAATATCGGTTTTATTAAAATTTTAACTTTAAACGCCTATAAAAAAATTTGAGATTTGAGATTTTATAAAATTTCTGAACTACGTTAATCAATATTTATCAATATCTATGCTTCAAATAATCAAAACTTTTGCATAACAATTTTTGTTTTTTTTTTGTATTCTGAGAGAAGCGAAGACGTATTGGTTTTACAATGATGTGTCTTTTTTTTGTTTTTTTTGTTTTTTTACCCGAAATAGTGCTCCAATTTTCACGAATAGCATATGTTTCTGGTTGGAAAATGGATGTAGTTGGCATTTTAGTACTTTATTTAGGTCATTTTTCGAATTTCTTAAAATTTACCCTATGTCCATATGCGATAGAAAAAACGACCAAAAAATGACAAAAAAACGGCATTTTTCACGAAAACTGAAATTTCGACGAATTCGATTTAAATATTTCACAATAACTCAAGAAATTTAGAAGTTAGTGACATGAAAATTTTATTAGGTGCTCACATAGGTACTATATATATATGATGAAATTTTGGAACCGTTACATTAATTTTTCTACAAAATATATGAGCAAATAAAAATATACTTTGAATATTTCGTAAAATTCTCGTTTTTATGTATATAATGTTTGATAAAATTGGCAATTTTCGTCATTAAGGTCTGAAAATTTTACTGAAATACACTTACATATTACTTAATATGATATAAAAATAATAGAAATATTCCAAGTATTAATTTTTTTTATAGCTGTTTAAAGTTGATATTTTTAGTTTAAACGAAAATCTTATAATCCATACGAATATTCTTTTTATTATGAGCAAGTTCATATAGAGACTTGAAAATTTTATAGGGTATTAATTTTTAGTGCGTACTATGGTCCCTATATGTGTGATAAAATTTTTTGTTTTAAATATTTAATATTAAATATCAAAATTTTAATCAATAATTATATCATCTGACTAACTAACTATTTTAGTCAAACTTCGGTCAGAATCGTTTTTTGGAATGCGATGGTTTATCATTGCATTCAAATTCTAATTTTAATTACACCTGTATGCTGTATCCCTGCGACAGGAGTGTCAGCTATTCTTTTTTATTAATCATTGTAAAAGTATAAAGAAATAAGACGAGTACTTATATGTATTCTTAGATCTTCGATTACACTAAAAATTTCAATTTTAAATAGGTATGAAAAAAAATTGAGATTTTTGATTTTTGTAATATTTTGATATCATGTTAGTTAATATTTCGGATAGAAAAAAAGACACACATCATTGTAAAACTAATACATTTTTCGCTTCGGTCAAAATCTGAAAAAAAAAAAAAATAAAAATATTATTATTTTTATTTCAAATAAATAATGTAAATTTAAATTTATATATATTAATTATTATTTGTTATAACTATTCGTATTAATATTGTATTTCTATTACACATTATTAATGTTACACAAATGTAAGGAAACTTGTAGTTCATTGTTAATATAGTACTCCATCCATTTGTATTCAACATGCATAATATATGAAATATGAATGCGAGTGATATTTCTATAATAAAGTAATAATAACAACAACAAAAATAACAAAAACAACAAGAATAATATTAAGAATGGAATAAATCTGTGACAGATTTATGTATTGTGTATATTACTTCTACAATAAAAACTTTTAAAAAGTAATACATATTTTTATTGATTTTATCCAATTATAAAATCAAACAAAAAACTTTAGAATATTATGATATTGTTTGTGAGTATATTTTTGTTAAAAAATATTCCATCAATTATTTGCAAAATATTCCGATGATTTATTATTAATTTCATTGCAATATCTTTAGCAATAATTTCAAGTTATTCATATTAGGTACCTACTTTATCTTTATGACAATATCATTATTGAAGATACAATTTAATTGAAAATTATTTATTCATTACATAAGCGCGTATTTAGGTTTAATTGTCACTATTTGTTCCATAAGGCATAATAAAAACTTTTGATCTTAATAAGAAATCGAAACGTGAAGTACCTAGTTATATTATTACATATTGTGTTGTATGAGTTTAATTTTACAATGTTTCATTGATTAGAATTATTCTATTCTAGTGATGTACTTATTATATTTTAGTGTTATTTAGTATTATTAATTTATTATAATATTGGTAGTTTTTATTTTAAATATATTCTATGATGCACTATAATCAGACTGTACAGACTGATAATATAGAGAAGCTTGACAAAGACAATTTATTAATGACTTTGAATTCAAACACAATTTATCAACAGAGAAACCTTTGAGATACAAAATGAAAAAAATAAAATAATAATCATGGACTACTTTACATTTTTTTTTTTTTTCATTTGCGAATGATACTTCATTACTTTCATAAATAAGTTGTGTAATTTTTTCGTCTTTAATATATCATAATTTTAAAAATAATTAGTAATAACTAATTATTAGTTTCTAGTTATGAATACTTATATATCGATTTATACGAAGTTATTATAGTAGTAACAAAATGTATTTTAATACTTACATATTATATAAATACATAGAACGTTACAACCTAGTTTTTTTATACTAATAAGTTTTATAATATAAATATTTGTTTAAATGCTATTTTTTATTTTAATATACTCGTACAACGAATAGCTAGTAGTAATAATTTTACTTTTATATTTAGATGTCTGTTAAAAAAAATGTATGTTATAATTTGCTAATTCTGTTAAATATTTATGTCAAATTTTCAATCATTAATTTTATTAACCCTTGTAATTCAAAATTATATTAATTTATATTATGATAATACGAAATATCTAAATAGTAACAAGATATTTATAAAAAGTTGTAATTCTTTATTTTGAAAATTGAATTTTTAAGCATTACATATTATTATATTAATATACTCTCTAAATTGGTGATCATTAATTTTACATAACTAAAAAATATTTTTTATATAATATACGTTAGATAAAATGTTATTATTATATGAATATTAATTAATATTTATTTATTTAATATAACGGGACAAGCCCAAAAAATATGTACCTACTATATATAAAATATATGTAAAAGTAAAATATGTAAAAATATGTACAATATATAACTTAAAAATTAATACGAGAAGGAGTGGTCACTATTTGCTGTACGCATAAGACGAATTAGGGGGAATTACTTAGATACTGTGAAAAAGAGTGAGGGATATGGAAAGGGACTGAATTTCGGGTGGAGCGTGAAAGCACTTTAAAATTAATTTGGGTTATGAGTGAAGGAGAGTCAATTTTTCCGGAAATAAGATTGTTAAGGTAAGTAAGGTTAACCCTGTGACGATGGTCAGCCAAAGTAGAAAGATTGAGGGAATGAAGTACGAGCGTATAAACATGGGGTGGATGGGAAATGTGAAGTTTGTGACATGCAAATCATAGGAATCTCCTTTGGACACGTTCTATCATGGCACTTGCATCAACAATGTAAGGGTCTCAGACAATAGATCCATACTCAAGAATAGGACGAACAAGGGCACAGAAAAGGGCCTTAAGAGGAGATACAAGTTTAAATTCAGAGGAGGACCGTTGGATGAAGCCCAAAACTTTAAGAGCTTTACAACAAATTGATTCAATGTGCTTTATAGGAGAAAGAGTGGGTGTAAGAATGAACCCAAGATCACAAATAGAGTCTTCTGAATGTTGTAAAAGGGAATTATGGATGAAGTAAGTATGAATAATGGGAGAATGTGAGCGAGAAAAAGAGAGAACAGAACATTTAGAAATGTTTAACGATAGACCTAATAGGGACTCACTCCAAGCATAATATTATATATTATTTAATATTGAATAAATTAACTGTACAATTATACATAAAAATTTTAATTAATATTTACGAAATAGATACTTTTTATTTTAGACAAGTTAGTTTATATCAATAGTTTATAAAATTTTTAAAATATAAAACTAAAATGTGTGATAAACAATATTATCTTATATTTTGTCAAAGACAGTCATATATTATTTCAAAAAAATATTTATTACAAAATATTGTATAATATAAATAATTTTATAAGAAGAGTTCTTATGGATATTTTATATACCAATAAATAAAAACCCAAGTCCACAAAAACTTTACTTTATTTTTTGAGTTAATACGTATTTCTTCAATAACGTTGTCATCTTCAGTACTAAACGTATACTGATAAGTATAACTGATCAGTCTACTAGAGTAAATTTTTTGTGGACTTGGGTTTTTATTTATTAGTAAATATAAATAATAATTATCGTTACAATTAATTTTCTTCATATATTTAAAGAAATATTTATATAGATACAGAAATAGTTATAAAAAAATAAAACATTTTTAAAAATATAATACAACGAATCCATTTTACTATGTTAAAAACTAATTATTCATTGTAAATTTATTCACACGTTAGTGATGTTATATTGTACAAATACTACAAATACATAGTAAATACATAACAAGTCAATACAATATTATTAAACGTAAAATCAAATACATAAAACGTAATGTACAGAAAAAATATGTCAATGAAAATTAATTTTAGAATAATTTGACTTTCATTAATTATATTACATAATGTATTTTCTTTATTAAATTAGTTTTTTTTTTCAGTGAAATGAAATTTTTTTTGTAAAAAAATAATATTTATAAAATATAATGTAATTTTTTGTTAATTATACGCTGTAAATATTCAAGATTAAAACTAATATTATTGTTATAGAAATTATTGTTCGTGATGGAATAAAAACATAATATTCATATTATTATTATAGTTAAACGCATTTGATTTACATACAAAAATGATTAATTATTTTATAAAATTAACTGTTATATTTCGAACAAAGAACTTATAATAATTATAGTCTTTTTTCTGCACAGATTATAATATTATGTATCGACGACACGAGTCACTCATCAGTCAGGTAACTAGAACGACAGACGATATTCCTGTGATCGTGACCCGATTGGCGAGCACAGAAAAAAACGACGTTGATTACTATCCCTTTTCACAAGTACTCCGAATACGTGTTCTGCAGGTAATATACTAGGATTTGGATACATATCAAAGAATATATTTATATTAGGGGTTTACATAAAATCCTTTTTTTTTTCTACGGACAAGAATGAACGCAATCTTAATATAGAGACATCATGTCAATATGTGTATTTAAGCTTATCTGTATACGTCGTAGTACAAATTGTTGTTCGATATAAATAAAAGTACGAGTATTTTAAAACATCATCTGGAATCAAATATTTATGTGCAATAAATTGTGAAATATTTATAAGATGATGTACACTGTTGATCTAAAGTTTTTTCAATGATTAGTGATTTCTCAGCCTAACTATTAAAAATACATATTATACAAGTCAATAATAGCGGCTAGAATAATTTTATATTTTTATTTTAACCATTATAATATTTATTAAATTTTGAGCGAAGCGAAAAATGAATTGGTTATTTTACCATTATGTGTCTATTAATTTTTTATTTTTTATTTTTTTTTATGTCTGAAGACACTTTTATTACCCGAAATAATGCTCCAATTTTCACGAATAGCATATGTTTCCGATTGAAAACTGGGTTCAGTTGGTACGTTATTTAGGAAGTTTTTAAAATTTCTCAAAATTGACCCTATGCGATAGAAAAACGTCCAAAAAATGACGAAAAAACTGAAATTTCGAGGAATTTCAATAGTTCACGATAACCCAGACAATAAAGTATAATAATAAAGTTAGAGAATTGAAAATGTTATTGAGTATTCACATAGATACATAGATGTGATAAAATTTTTGAATCGTTAGATTTATTTTTCTACATAATATAGGACTTGGAATATTTCGTAAAATTGTCGTTTTCATGTATATAATGTTTGATTAAATTGGCAGTTTTTAGGTTTTAAGATCTGAAAATTTTACTAATGTATACTCACAAATTACTTAATATGATATCTAAATATAAGAAAAATCTCAAATTTTTTTTTTTTTTATTTTATACCTAGCTGTTTAAAGTTGATATTTTTAGTTTCAACAGAAAATCTTAGAATCTATACAAGTATAATTCTTCTTATTATTCCACAATACTTTTACATTAAAAATTAATTAAAAAAACAAAAAAAATGAAAAATTTTAATGAAGCATACAGATAAATATCTTAACGTATTTCCGAAATATTATAAAAATTTCACGTCTCAATATTTTTGTATAGGTGATTAAAGTTGAAATTTCAGTAAAATCAATATTTAATATATTTATATGGATTCTTCTTATTATATTTCAATATTTTATAATAATATTAAATAAAAATTTTTAAATTTATTTAAAAATGTTAAATATAATTTATTATTATATACAAATCCTATTTTTAAACCATAAATAATATGATAATAGGTACCTATATAAATTTTAAATATGAATATATTTTTATGGGAAACGTAATATTGATTATTAATATGAAATATAAAAATTCAGTATTGGAAGATGAAACGTGATGAATTAGTTATTTTATATTATAAATTATAATTAGACTAAAAGATACCTATAATTCAAAGGGTATCAGTAAGGGCTGTGTATATTTTGTACCGTCCAACATATCAAAATTCAGATGTAGTATTAATTATAGCTAACAAGATTTTACGTAGTACAAATGTAATTTAATTTAACATAGTTTATTAATATCATAATTTATTATTTGGTTTATAATAAACATTTAATTGCTATTTTTAAGTAAACCAATATTTTGCAATTTTTCATCATAATTATGATATAGGTAAAATTAATTGCCGTTAAATAACAATTAAAACATTTCAAAATGATTAAAGTAAAATTACAAGAGATGGAGATTATAATTATAATGAATAACATTATTGTAATATACTTATTAAACAATTGAAATATTAACAATATTATTAATGCATATTTTGAATCATATGACGGTAACTGTATTCAATAATATACAGAATACAGGTCTTTCAGATATATATTTACTCATTGTAATATCCCGTGAAAAATTAAGATTTTTGAATGGCGTTTTTTAAAAATTATTTTTATTTATATATTATTATGATTATTTTTAAAAACTATCTAATATTATAATATAACCTATATTACTTTTTTTAAATTAAAAAATAAAAAAAAACTTTTAATTTTAGTGAAATTTGAAAATATATAGTTTATACAGTACTGCAACTATACTCGTATATGATAATTTTGATGGTTTAAAGTCTAAATATAATAATGAATAAAGATGCTGAATTTTAGGAAATTATTTAATTTATTAAAGAATTAATATTTCTGATGACATTATTGTATTATATATGGTAGTTTATAAAATTAATATTATGATAAATGTTATCTTGATAGTAATTTGTAGAATTTGAGATGACAAGAGAGAAATTATACTGATAACTAACAATAATAATGACATAATAATTATGTTAAAATATATTTTCTATACTATTATAATAAAGTAGGTAATTAAAATTAAATTATGACATTATTACTTACAAGAAAAAAATTATTTCTTCAGGAAATGAAAAAAGTCGTAATAATCGACATCTTTACACTTTACAAATTATACTTTATGAAATTTATTATAAAATTCACTTTTGGTAAACAAAACATTAATTTTTTATTTTATTTCCTTAGTTACACGTTCTACATCATTTTTTTTTTCATTTTATCTCTTTTCTCATCTTAATCTAACTAATTTACACTTAAATAACAAAGTAACAAATCTAATTTGGTCTTCTTTGATCTTTTCCGTAGCAATATTTCAACTACTAAAAAATACTACTCAAAACTGTAAAATTCAAACATTTTATACGATGTAACTATACAAGTTATCATAGCTTGATACAATTTATTACGATTTTTATTAATGAATTCAAGAATTAAAATTAAGTTATAGGTAGATATTTTTTTATTATTACCTATGTAAAAATGTATATAAATCTAAGTGTAATATATATCTTGTATATAACATTTCATTAATAATTTATACCTACTCTTACGCCTAGAATATTTTAGTGATAACTTATCTATATATATATTATGTATAATATTAACTTATTATGCCTTATTTACCCGAGGAATATTTAAATAAATATAGTATATAATATATACATACTTATGCAGATTAATTGAATAGAATACATATTAATAAAAAAATATATACATTAATAGAATTAATAATTATGTGTTTTATAATATTTTTGTTTTAATAATTGCCTCGATTTAAATTTTTTAAACTTTATGTAAACAATAAAATAAAAATTGCAAATAATTTTTTTGATGTTGTTAAAATTATTATTTTATTTATGTTCTAATACATTTAATAATGTTATGATAATATTGCTTTAATTATTTAATCAAGTATAAATACAAATATCTAATTTTTATATAATAGTATTTCCAACTCAAAATGTATATACGAGTACCATATGCGTTAAAAATTAGTAGGTATAATTTATTTAATATTTAAAAATACCCCCAGAAAATATGAATTATTTTTAACATTTACTACACGAATTAACCTATTTATTCTATGAAATATATGTAATGTAATAATATTATGTTTACGAGTATAATATTCACTATAGTATATTTTTATAATAACAGTATTATTAAATTATCAATTTTTTATGTGCATTTCTGACTATTTTTGAACCTTATCAGCCAACAAGAGTGCTTTTGCTTCTTGAACTAACGATTTTTCTTCCCGATTTCTCACAAAATCAATATTTACTTACGGAAAACCTCATAAGACCCATTGTAAATATTTGAATATTCATAATATACTCATATAGGTATATATATATTATATTATACTTGTATTTTCTCAATCCTCGGTTTTAGTCAATTTAATATAATAATAAAACACATATCCCCTTTTATAATATAATATTATTACGAACTTTTTTTTTTTTTATATATATATAAAAAAAATACTTTGTAGCAATTATAATTAATGTATTTTTATATTATTACTTATTTATGATCAATAATAATAGGCTAATGAATATTTATATATTATTTCCACAGATCGTCTGTGGTATTTTAGCAGTCGTTATGGGCAGCGTGGCTTGCATTGAAGAAAAAGGCTCATTCAATAATCTCGGACTGGGTATACCAACTGGACTAAGTACCGTACTTGCAGCAGGTAAGTGTCATAATATAATTTCGACAATTAAATCATTTTTTTTTTTCATTTGAAAATATGTAAATTTTTATGATTTACCAAGTATTACTGAAAGATTATTTACTGACTTTTACTGATCAACATTTTATTATTATATTATTAGGTTGATGTATCACATGAATTATGATTTCATACAATAAAATGATAATTATAAAACCGAATAATTAACCTACTTAATTTCTATAAAATTATGAGTATTATGTTTTTATTAAATATAAATTAATAACCGTATAATAAATTTAATATATAATTTTATACTATAATGAACAAAACTTTTTTCTCGTGAGAATCTATCGGTTAATGAACTAAAACGATTGAGGTATTATAATAAGTTTGAATGATGCATATGGTTTTAGTTAGGTACCCAACTATACGAGTATATATTTTTAAATCTTTATTTATAGATAATAGCCGTTTAGCAGTGGAAAAATATAAATTATGAAATACGATTTAGATTTAGATTAAATATTTTATATATCGCGAGAGCCAAAAAACGTATATTCTTTACCATATATTATATTACAACTCCAAACTATAATTTAAAATTTTAAATAATTCAATTTTGAAGATAAAACAACTACATTTTTTTTGCATACATTAATAACAGATTATTCTTCTTTACTAGAATTTATTTCATATTATTGAGAGAGTTAAAATAATAAATCATACCAACTAAAATGTAAGCCTCTAAATAATTTATTAAGCGACATTAGGTATATAATATCATGTATAGGTACCGCAATATTATAGTATGAAACGCATCGAAAACGAATTAAAATTTATACATAACACGCATTTATTTATGTTTACAAATTACTGGAGAAAATTAAAAAAAATTTCGACTTTATTATCATACGTGACTCCTGATTATTATCATACATTTTATGTCGCATGCTACATTAATTATTGTACATACATGTCGCTCACTTTACAAATTATATTATATACAATAAAATACAAATAAGCAACGAACGATTTATGATGTTAACGATGTTTAAATTATTGGCGTTTACGTCATTTTGACTTTTTTTTTTTAACGGCGTATATTGCAAATAAAATTTAATCTTATGCCGGCTACATCATAATTTATCGTTTACAGCTATGTTTTTGTGTTTACGTAATTCATTAATGGCGGTCACAGTATAAATTTGGATATAAATTACACTGTACTATAAAATAATCGTATTATAAGAAAATTCAACTACAGATCGATGCGTTATAATGTCGTGTAGAACGCTGTGTTGCTTACAGCAAAATACCCTTTTAACCGTCGAATTATTATTCATATTTAATTAATTAAAGATATAATCACAGCAGTTCGTGCTGTGTTCAAAATCACTGACAGTCTAATTTAAATCTTACCTGGTGGCACGGCACAGCATGGAAAAATGTACGACACGAGTTAACGGAAACCAAGTATAATAAAGGTACCTAATAATATTAAAACTATAACCATTTGTTCTGCATTTAATTTAGGCTCTTCAGTTTTTTTAACACAGGTATAAAATATAATGTTGTAAAAATAAAAGCACTTAAAAAAAAATAATAATAAAATTAATGTACCTACTCGTTATAATTACCATTTTATTTTTTATTCTTGGGTAATTAACAATTTAAACTTAAAGGCATATAACATTTATGTATAAAGAATTCTATAACGAAACAATATTGCAGTAGGTATATGATAAAATAATAGTAAATGTTATATTAAAATAGTATAGTGGAAGAATGTAAAAATACACATAATTCATTGTTTTATCTAAAATAATATAACACAAAAGACAAAACAATTAATTATTATAATTATTGAGTTGATCGTATTGTCTACGTTTAAATTTTATAGTATAATTATAATAATTTATTAGTGCTCTTTTTTCATTCATAGGTATTTTAAAGTCAGTTTTATAATTTTATCTGGATTTAAGACACGTTAATATTACAATCTGATAAAAGATAATACGAAAGAAATAATAATATGATATACCTACAATAAAACACATACGAGTATGATATGTCATATGAACTATTTTTGTAATAGTTCAATCATGATTTTTTTCATTATAAACTAAAGAACGATAAGAACCATTTATTGTAAATTTATATATACTTTTTTGATAATATTAAGTATGATTGTTTGAATTTGTTAAACCGTTATCTATTTTATAAATAAACATTTTCCGTAAGGTTGAATATTTTAAAAAAAAAGTCAAATAACGTATAATACTCGTATATGCATTAAACAATTTTTCACGAACGGACGAATCGTTGGTAAACCCACATTTGTCTAATGTGTAAATGATTTATCAAGCTTACGCCCTGATATAAATTGCATACGGCATACGCATTTGTATACAAAGTTAATAAAATACAGATCTTTTATAAATAAATATAAGCAGTAATTTTAAAATAATGTTGAATTTTTTTTTGTTCGTAGTCAAATTTTCTTTGGATTTAAATAAAATAGTACTTAGTAGAAAAAGAGAAATGTGTTCATGATGGTAAGATATTGATTTAGTTATATTTTATTTGTAATAAAAATATTAAAATGATTGTATCGTAATTGATAATAATATAATTTTTATAGAGATTTAAAATTTTTTTGAATATTAAATATGGCACAAATGTCAAAAATATAATAATAATTATGTATAAGTATTAATTATTATTATACGTGTTTAGCTAAAAAAAAATTGTTAAAATTTGTCTTGTATGTAATTTATTTAAATATTATTGATTGATAAAATTTATTTTTTTCTTTTTAAGACAAAAAATTTAAAAATTTAATAATATATTATTTTAACTAAATATTATTGGCGTATTAAAATTGTGTTTAGCTATAGATTATTCATACATTTTACACTTGAACAAGTATAGTATCGATAATTCATATAAAATAATACAGGGATTTATTCGGCCACGTTCAAATCACAAGCTAAACTACTTAAAATCATGTTATCTATTATTTAAATTTAAATTATACCTACTTACTAAACCAAAAAGGTTTTAATTTAATAATATACATTTTTATTATAAAAAATAAAAGATGTGAATTGCCTACTTCTAGAATTAAAATAATAAATAATACGTTATTTTTTTTTTTTTCACTAATGATGTTTTATTCAAAAATATAAATTACATCCTAATTAAATTTGGTATTATGCAGTAATTCATTAACCAGACCCTTAATTATTATTGATATACAGATTTGGGACTTACCAAAACTATAATTATCTGTCAAATACTCATATTGAATAATTTCAAATACAGTTCTCCAGAACTAGATTGTGATCCAACTATATATTATACAATGACATGAAAATTAAATTACTATATTAAAATGTTTTTTAAATCGAATTTAACTAATAATTTTATATTTGTAAATTAGTAAAATAATGTTTACAATTTTACATGTTAATATATTGAAATATAAAATTATAATAGTGAGTATTATATAATAATATGTAATATTGTTGTTTTCATTATTCTTAATGCATTCTTAATATTATTTCATAAATAATAAATAATAAGTAAAAATGAATAATTATATATTTTATATTCTAAATTTATTTTTTAATTATTATATTATCTATAATATGAAACATTTAATTTATTTCTAACTCTGTGAGAGAAAAATAATAAAATCCTGTTTTCTTAAAGATTATTTTGTAATAATAATATTAATTAAATTATTTTATTATTTTCTTACAAATTGTTTACAAATAATATAACATACTCGAAAATCATACTTAATAAAGTAATAGGAAAAGAAGAATGAAAAAGTGAAAACTAGTAATGGAAATTCCAATTTCATCAGTTCGATGTTTGGGAACATAAAATTTTGATGCAGCTATAGTCAGATAATTTAGTGATTGAAAAATAAATTTTTTATTGCATTACACTTTAATTTGAAAAAAAACAATCATGGCGTAAGTAAAAATGATACTATATATTCGTATATTCTATACAAATACTAATATATTATATTACATTATTCACGTTTAGATTTTTAATGTAGGTATAAATAGCCAAATACAATAATATTATTGTAAGTGTCTGTTATAGTATTAATGTATTATTATATTTTTTTATAAACGAAAATTGAATAATATTAATGTTTCTGTTTAACATAATAGATAGGTAATATTAAATATGATATGTCCAATAATTAACAAAACAAAACAACATTCATTATTTTTTATTTAAAATTTCTTGTATTTTACAAACAAATTTTGTATACACGTGTTATATTTTAAAAATGATCTTATTGAAAATAACTTTTATGAATGTTAAATTATAATAGGACATAAAATAAATATATATTTCTATTAAAATTAAAATATTGGAGATATATTATATATTTACATAATATATATGATATTATTTATTATATTATGAATTCTGTACGTATTAATATTTTAATAAATATTTAATGAAATGTGAGAAATAATAATAATATTTTACTATAGTTTTACTAGGTTAATCGTGCTATTTATTATTATATCCTAAAAAACGAGATTTTTTTTTTTATTTTTAAATATAAAGTCAGTTTTTAATGATTTTACAATTTTCTTCTTGTAAAAGACTTTCATTTATTAAAACAAATATTATTTTGTATTAAAAATATGTATATTTTACAAAATTTAATCGTAATATATCGTAAACTTGTTATAATACCTAATATGTTTTATTCAATAATAATCACAGCCTCGCATATTTTATAATGTCTATGTTATTATATGTTTTCCCCCAAATAAATTAAATTCGCTTGAGTACAACATTAAAATATATATTTTTTATTTTATATTTATATTTCAGTTTCAACATTATAATTAAATACAAAAATATAAGAAAATCAATATTACGACTTGAAAATATTGGCAAACTTTTTATTTTAAAAATTGAGTTTTCGTATACCTACATATTTTTTATTTTATTTTAGGGAAACGATCCTTTGAATTTTCTAATTTATCGAAATTTCTATATATTTGTCATCAGTGAAAAATAAAAATAAAAATGTATATTTTCTAAAAAAGAATATCGTTTCAATTTATCAATTGGGAAATTTTAATATAAGTCAATCAGCGCGTATAACATCGGTTGCGGTTCCACCGATGATAAGATAAATGCAACCATCAAAAAGGACTTACAGATGACAGAATTGAAGATAATGACAAGGATGTTATAAAATATAAAAAAACCAAAGGAATAATGTAGATTATTTTGCTAGTAAAAACTTGATAATATGGCAATCAATATATAAAGTATACGGAAACACGGTTAATCTGATATCAATCTGCCACAAATCATTTATCATTAGCTCTAAAAGCGTTAAGATATTAACATTTGTCGAAAGATCTGATAAACGGGATGCAGAAATCAATATTCGATGAATTCGAGCGATTAAACATGATATTAATAGAAACACAGACAAAACGACAAACAAACCACCCGGAGTCAAACATAATAATATAATACGCGTAAGTTTACCTATCCTTTGAAATTGCCGTTTACACAGTAAATTTATAAATAGATATCCATTTAGATCGCCTGGTGTACTAATGTACTATACATCGATTGCAGCTAATCGCGAAAAGTGGTGACTTTCATCGTTCAGACCATCTGCAGCGATCCGAATCATAGACGGTCTGGTCTCTGGTCATTAAAACGGCCCATCTCGTCGTATATATACCCGTCGATCGAAATCTCCATCCGATTATACCGTCGGTAAAACGCGCGGATAGCGCAATAAATCAATAATAATATAATAATTATTATTGTACTGTCTATATAGACGTGTTTTCAGCATCCTTGGTCACATCTAATTATATATGCGTTTCTATTAATAACTTTCTCGGCATGGTGCATGCATACATACCTTCTAAAATCACTAGAATTGGCTTGGATTACTCCAATCGACGCATAATCCATTTGAATATAATATGTAAAATACACAACTACATATTATTATCAACGTTTGTGCGTCATGCTTTAAATACGTATTAGTGTAATTAATAATTATTATATAATAAAATATATTATTTTAACGTATTGTGTTCATTAATGATTGCAAATCAAATAATTTACAATAAACCACAACGAAAATATATAAATAGGTATATAGATTTTTTTTTTTTTTTTAAATAGATTGTCATTTCACGAATTGGATCTACTCGTTATTTCATATCGCTCCGTTTCGATTATGAAAAAATCACCGCCAATTAAAAATATTACAGTAAATAATATAATAATATTATCGCGCCTACTTGGACAAAATATTATCATTTTCAAAATTATAGTAAAAATGTGTTTATTTAGGCGAGTGTTATTGTTTTTCTAATTTTCAAAATAATATCAAAATATAGTTGGACGGCGAACATAATTAATATTGAATGTCATTAAACTTAAATATTGAAAAACAAATTTAATCGCGAATAATAATATTTATTGATAATTATTTTCGCTGAAGATAATAATTATTTTTTTACATAATAAAATATGTATTTAATTATTATTATTATTGTAATATTTTATAATCAATGTCATTCTAGTTTGTACTGTGTTGTTGTATTTACAATTTACTATCAAAATTAGTAGCATAAGGCATAACTATGCGTAATAAATTATTTTGTTATAATAATTTAATTCAATCAAGGTCATTAAAATATTGTGGAGTTTAATCCATTTTTAGTAGTTTTCCTTTCGCATAACATTATTGAAAATCTATCTTATCGAATATAATATAATATATAATTAATATAATTATATATAAATCGAAATAATTTAATAACGTCTAACATTTTTATTTACTAGGGGTTTTTGGTAATTAACAAAATAATATGATTTATAGTGAGCAACCTTAAAGTTTCTATCGAACATGATAATACATCTTGATTTATAACCACAATTACTATAAAAGTGACCCGTGGAACTGATAAAGTTTAGGAACAAACACTCCAATAATATTAATGCAAGAAAACAAATGTAAATTATATTATATATTATAGTAATATTAGTTAATTATATAAAATATATAGTCATAATATTTTAAAGTCCAAACGAATAAAAAAAAAAAATTAACATAATAAAAATATTAAATATATTAATTTATAAGTTGAATAAATTTATATTGATAATTGATATAATATTATGAATAAACTTTTTACTATGTTGGTAATTATTAATAATTAAAAATGATATGGGGTAAACTGAAAATAATATTATATAAAAAACAGTAGAAATTTCTTAATTCTTCAATTTCATTGAACATTTTTATTTAAAGTCTTATTACAAATAATTGTAATTGTCGATTAACGAAACACAAAAATCTATACATCTTACATGATTATAAATTCAAAATTCACACGTTACGGTACAATTTAATTTTGATTTGAATTTTGCTTTAATTTCTAACTATTTGTGTGCTACAACTAACGAAGTCAAACCAAACTTAAATTACATTTAAATTGATTCGTTACACGTCGCTTTCGAGTCAGCGGCAGCGTTTTAACTCTGACTGTGATTGTATGAAAACTAATTACGAGTATTACAATATATATAATCCAATAATAATTATTTTAACTTAAAGTATTGTTTTAACATATTATTATGGATATTGGTTATATTTGTAACACGTATAAGTATGGGAAATCGTTAGGTAAGTGTATAAATATTAAATATTGTACAGATTTTTCTTTATATATTTTAAACTTTTATCCATAAATAATAATAATAATAATAATAATATAATATAAATATACTCGACAATTAATTTTTAGTTTTTATATTATATTGTAAAATTTTGTAAAGTTTAAACTTTACATTTATGTATTAAACCATAACTTATTAAAGTATTATAATATTATAACCCTCAAGGCCGTATTTGAGGGGGTTTTAGAAGTTTAAACCCTCCCCGAAATTTTCATATTTCTACTTAAATTATAAAATATTTAAGATAAAATCAGTATTATTAACACTTTATATTTATCAATATGTATATAATATTATGATGTTAGAATATTGATAACTTTAAAATATTAGTTTAATTCTTAATTATAATATATTTATTTGTTTATCATTTATACTTTGGCAGTATTGTATCTATATAAAAATTAAGAATATTTTTTATTTTTTAAAATCTCCCCCGAAATTGTTTTCTAGGTACTGCCTGATAACTCTATAAATAATAATGAGAAAATTTAACCATGTGTACATTTATATATAATACCTTTACTCTTTATGTATAATTTTTATATGTTGTTACTTGTTATTTTGTTATTTCAACCTAATAGTTTATAATAATTATAATTTATAAGTCAATTAAAACTTTTTAAAAATGATATGTATTTATTAATTATAAAAGTAACTTTACGATTTTGTGATAATGCTGAATTTTGATTACAACTTGAATGCAATGATATACAAAAAAAGATTCTGTGCGAAACTGCGAAGTACTGTCAGATTTGGGTATTTAGGTGTCTCATTTAGGAGTTTTATGATAAATTATTTATATTGAACGTAGGAACTGATAAATGTAAAAATTTTAATCGGTACATTATCTGATGAATTTCGCTCCAAATCGTATTCACGAATGTAATGAACTAATGATTTACCATTGCATTCAAATTGTAATCAAAATTCAACACTATCCTCTTTATACCTGTATCCCTTCCACACCAGTATCCCTTTCATTTTTTAGTTTTACGATTTGACAATTTTATAGAAACATAAAATCGTATTGTTTAGATAACTTCTAAAATATTTCATAAATAGCTAGTCCTATCTTTTATGTCTCTTTAAATTAATATTTTTTTTATTGAAATCGAAAAAATAAAATATATAACTCAGTGATTTAAAGTTTGATTATAATTCATCAAAATATTTTGAAAAAATAGTTGTTACTATTATGTGTTTCATTACCCACGTGCATCACACTAAAATAATTAAAACTTTTATAATTGGCGTAAAATGTACACTGGAATAATACTACTAATTATATTATAAAAAAAAATTCTAATCAGCTATAATATTTAATGTTATGCAAAATAAAATAATAGTTTTTAATCACAAATTAAAATGTATGTGCGAGATTACCCTATTCAAATCTAATGCAAAAAGTAGGTGTTGCCTTTTAATAAAAATAATGTAAATTTAATTGGATATGCGTACACTGAAAATGTTAAAATTTTGAAAGGTAGAATATATTGAGTGGCGATATTACCGTTAATATCATAAAAAAAATAAAGAAATATTTAATATTACTATTTAAATGAAACATTCTGTATAATATGTAAATAATTTAAATAATTATTGTTTATTGTTTATACTTTACATTATTATTAAAGTGCATAATAATTATTAATACATTAATTAATATGTAAATACATTATTAATATTACTTTAAATTTGAATAAAGTTCGTCTTTATCGTCTTTATTCGTCTCTAATCATTTATTAGTGTAAAAAATAATAATTTATTATTAACAAAAATAAGTAATTTAATTTTATATTTTTGTAGTACTATTAAATCAGTTACAAAATTAAAAATAACAGAAATTTTAATATATACCAAGGTATATAAATTATTCTGAAATTCAATGAAAATCCATGTTGACGTTCAATCTTTGAATGAATTGTTTATAATTTTAATTACATCATAAACAGGAGTATTTTCGTTTATCAATCTAAATAATAAAACAAAAAACAATAATTAATTAATTAATTATCAATCATTATATAATACCTATATATAAACTTTATCAACAACAGATTTGATTTAATATTTAATTGGATTAATATAAAGTTTCCTGCATTATTTTCACATTAAAAATATCAATTTCACCGACAGAATAACAAATACATATTTAAAATATAAGCTGTATCATCAAAGGTCTATAGGTATGTTATGCTTATGATTTTAATTAAATACATTTACACAAATATATTTATATAAATCTCAGATTTTTAATGATTATTGGTGAAATATAAGAAATAAAGAAATATTATCATTAATTACATTTAATCAATGTTGGTAGGTACTATATGTTATGCAATGCATATATTTCCATAATGCAAGGCCGTAGAAGTCCAGGGGTCTGGACCCCCTCCCACCGAAATTATTCCAAAAATCTATATTTTTTAATATTAAATAAATTAATAAAAATTTACTATCCTAATAGTAGTTTTATTATTATTATTAAATGTTATATTATAAAATAAAAGGAATTATATTTTAATTTTAGTACCTACCTATACATGTATTTTATGTCACCGGAGAAAATTTAATAATATTTTGTAGAAAAATTATTAACGTAACGGTTTAAAAACTTTACAACATATTTATAGTACCTACCTATATGAACATCCAATAAAATTTTCACTAACTTCATATTTGCACGAGTTATCGTTAAGTATTGAAATCAAATTCGTTGAAATTTCAGTTTTCTTGAAAAATGCCGTTTTTTATTTATTTTTTCATCGTTTTTTCTACCGCTTAGGGTCAATTTTGAGAAATTCTAAAAATGACCTATAATAAAGTAGGTACCAACTACATCTATTTTCCAACCGGAAACGTATACTATTCGTGAAAATCGGAGCATTATTTCAGGCAGAAAAAGTGTCTTCAGAATAATAATAAAAAAAAAATAATCACACATCATTGTAAAATCAATACATTCTTGGCTCCGCTCAGAATCTAAAATTGGACCCCCTTTCCAGAAAATTTTTCTCAGTTACGGCCTTACCATAACGTTATAGGTAGATTAAGAAAAATGTACTAATATGGTTTTTAATAAACATTAAATCTTTTGTAAGTATTTTTTATTAAATTTTTACGTAATCGTGTTATTTTGCAGTCTTAAGGAAATATAATATTATGGTGTTTACGAATGTATAGGAACAAAAATGAACGAGAGATAAACCGTTCATATTATAATAGTCAAAACTGTCAAAATAAATGTTATACATTATATTTTTTTATATAGCGTGGTTTATGTCTTGTGTTCTTTACAGTGTTGTAAAAAAAATATGAATAATAAATTGTTGGAAGTCGCTTTGAAAAATGAATTTTATTAGAATAGACGTTTTTGCCCATATGACAAATAGGTTGTTGCAATATTTATGAACTATTAAATGATTACTGTTGTCATATTTATACATTATACTAAATGCCAATATATTTTTATATTTTTATAAAAACGTTTTCATTTTCATTTTACAATAATTCATACTATAATAATAACATTAAAATATACAATTTATATAATATTAAAATTATGTCTTATGTCTTATGTATGGTATAGAAACACAATTTAGAACGTAGTTAATTCTTATATACTTTTATTAGTCAATCTATAAAAGTATAAAGAGAATTTTTATATAAAATAAAATAAAAAGTTTCGTTATTTTGTTATAACTACAGTTAAATAATTATTTTTAAACAATTTTAATATTTATATTATACTTATACAAATTTCTATAATATTCAAAGTCAATTGATTTAATCGCAATATTTTTGATGATAAAAAAGAAGAGCTGATACTGATGTGGAAGGTCTTAAGAGGATAATTTTGTATTTTGATTAAAATTTGAATGCAATGATAAATCATTTCATTCGGAAATACAACTTTTGACTGTAAAAATTGATAATAAATATTTTTCCAATATTCGGGAAATATGTTAAGCAATATTATGTAAGTATGCTTCAATAAAATGTTTAAAATATTTCAAAATTTTTTGTCAATTCTATATAACATTATTATAAAATATTGAGAAATAATAATAAGAATCTACAAATATATACCATATAAATATAGATTTTACTAAAAATTCAACTTAAAACACCTAAAAAAAAAAGTTAGAATTTGAGATTTTTTAAATATTTTTGAAATACGTTAAGATAATATATATCAGTATACTTGAATAAAAATTTCAGACCTTAAAACTCAAAAATTCCAATTTTATCAAACTTTATATAGGTAGGTACATAAAAACAAGAATTTTACGAAATATTTAAAGTTCTATATTTCGAAGAAATATTAAAAATATTCCATATTTTCGAAAATTTTATCTCATATATAAAGTATCTACGTATATGAGTATCAAATACAATTTTCAAGTCTCTAACTTCAAAATTGCCTGAGTTATCGTGAAATATTGAAATCGAATTCGTCAAAATTTCAGTTTTCGTGAAAAATGCCGGTTTTTCATCAATTTTTGTTCAATTTTTCTATTGTATAAGGTCAATTTTGAGAAGACGACAAATGACTTAAATAAAATACAAACTACGTCCACTTTCCAACCGGAAAGGAAACATATACTGTTCATGAAAATCGGAGTATTATTTTAGGTTGAAATAGTTACATAGTACATAAAAAAAAACTCACATCATTGTAAAATGTATTCATTTTTCGATTCGCTTAAAATCTAAAATAAGAAATTATTAAATTATAAATGTAGCTAAACATAATTTTATATCTAAAAAATGTTATTTGATCAAAATTTCCAAGCCGAATAAAAACATTATTTACATACGAATTATGTAATAGAACAAAATAACGGCAATGCATTTTCATTTTATATTTTATTATTATGTTTCATGTTATTTATATTCAATACAAATTATGGTTATTTTATTATAATTTATAACCATCAAAAATCTAATAGTGATATTTAAATCTAAAATTCCTTAAGGGTTAAAAATTTCAAATCTATTAAATCTAAAGTTTTAACGCAAGGATTATAATATTGTTCAATATATTATATTATGTTTATTAAACATTTACACAATTATCATATTATCATGTAAAGTGTAAACCACTATGATTTAATAGAAATTATAAAATATTTAAATAACAATTTAAAATAAAATGATTATTATTTTTTATAATATATTAATATATAGCCATATAGGTATTATTTTTTCGAAGTGTTTTAATAATTAAATATACGGTAGACTTTAGAAGTTTAGACTTATTTTTAGACAGTGTATATACGAAGGAATTTAAAAATTGATATACTTACTGCAGGTTCCTATTTTTAAATTCGAACACGATATTAACAAAATATAGATACGAATTACACTAAATGTATTATATAACATATTTTATTTAATTATTTATTTTTTATTTTAATAGGAAATGTTTAGTAGGTAAATTATAATTATAAATGAATTGTTTATACGTTTATAAATTAAAATAATTTTTTAATAATATTTTTGTACAAATTCATTAAAAAGATATAAATAAAATTGGAAAATTCAATGTATTTTTTATTACGCATAATATCTAAACTTAGTTATTGAAATTGCGAATAATACCTACTTCAAAAAACTAGTAAAATATAATATAATGTGTATGAAATTTTCTATATAAAAAACAAAGATATGGACAGTATTTTTAAGTAATATTTATGCTATAAACGGGAATATTTATGTTAATGAATGCTGTGTTTCAAAAATATTAGCTGATACAATAAATATCTGCGCTCTGCGATAATGCATTTCGTTAAAATAATAAATTTTGTTTATACGATATAATAGAAGTAGGTATAGGTAATAATTGTAATATTTTGATTCGACTGTGTATTTTATCATAATTTGATGTATCGATTTTCAAATAAATATTATAAAATTGACCCATCAGTTTCTCCAAATATGTAAATAACTCTGTAATATTTTATCCAATGCAATTAATTAGAAAAATTTAACAATAAATTAAGGAGAAAGATGATAATTGTACAGTGATATAATTTCTAATAATTGAACACAACTTTGAGCGCAATATAAACGATTTTACTCGTGTAAAAGTTTAAAGTATTAATAAGTTTACCATAATTCATTATTATATTTCCATGCTTTTAAATTCATTTGTAGTATTGTTAATATAGAATGACAAACACAGTTATTATTATTGCATAATAATATAATAATTACTAAGTAAAAAATGGTCGCAGGTAAATTTCGTCATGGTTGTGCTATAAATTTTTGGCTTAATATATCGTTTAATAATTGGTAAAAATGTATTTTAATAATAATTGTAAAATTTAAATATATCATAAATTAATATAGCTTCGTGATTAAATTGTATTTCTTTTATTTTTATTATTTTATTAATATTCATAATTCACTCTGTTGTATAGTAAAAATTGTCTTTATAATATGTTTTATAATATTTCGTGCGAGCAAATGAAAAGAAAGAAATATCAAGAAAGAAATAATATTATTAAATAAGTAATAAAGTTTATGTAACAGTATTTCTACAATAATATATTATATAAATCTCTTTGGACAATTTAATTTATAATGGTTTTATCAAACTCACGTTTTTTTAACTTTATTTAAAAGTCATATAATAGTAAAACTGAAATTCAATTCTGGAGAATTTAAAAATCGTTAAATATCTCGTGGTTTCAATGTATACAATTTTTTATAATGCGGTTCTTGTTATATTTTAAAATTAAATATTAACTTTCAAGAAACTTTTGAGTACAAAATCTATTATAATTTATTACTAATACGAAATGTTATAATTAAATAATATTATATAAACTTACAAAAGTACGTTTGAAGTTCATAATATTTATAGAAAAAATATTTATTTTTTTTTTATATAAGTATTTTAACATTTTGTTGGTATGTCGTAGTCGTATGCCTGACATAGTCACTATGTCATGACGATTATTCATATTAATATAAATATCATGACCAACATGATTGCACATTTATTTTGCCGTGCTAATTAATATTATCACAATACGAATACACATTGATAAAAAATATACTCGTATACCATAATAATATAATATTTCTTTATTTGTAAAAGTTTTTAAGTATATATTCTGATATTCAAGAAATTTAATTAATCGATATTATTATTATTATTGTTATCATTATTATTATTATGCTCGTGACTTTATTTTATATACCTAATTGTCTTGTATAAACATCAATTCATTCTAACGATTTCGTTGTTAACTCATGAATGTACGTACTCGTAGAGAAAAAAAAAGGCGAGGGACACATCACAAAGTATGAATTAAATATTGTACCCGTTCATAATTATTGTAGTTTAATAATATTAATTATTATGTTAAATTATTCTCAAAAGATTTTACTCATTCGGCTTACCGGATTTAGCTAAAAGTTAAAACTAACATTAATTATTAATGCGCATTTTATACAGCGCATATAAATATTATAACGGTGAATAGATTATTAAAATACTACGATATAATAACTTAAAACCAGAAGTTTATAATTTCATAACGTTATTAGCCGGGTGTCTGATGGGTACCAAATTCCAAGGTCAAGGATATATTGACGGTGAATATCACTGAAGAACGATAATTATTGCATTTTATTACATTTAAAGATAATAATAATTAAAGTTCCAGAATATACGAATATACTTTTAAATTGATTTTATTAACACGTGAGAATTATACGTTTCAAATATAATTTGCAAACATCAATATAACGATGGTAAAATAACGAGCAAAAAAAAAAAAAAAAATACGAACAAAAAAATAGTTTCTAAATAAATTTACGTCGATGTTCCAGAGATCCGTCTGTCAGGGATGGGTGAGGATCAAATTTTGATCTTAAACGCTATATTATAAATACAGCGAATCGTCAAGGAAAAATTCAACCCTCCAACGTACGTACTAGAGACTGTTTTTTATTCTGTACTCAAACGGTTTGTGTTCAAATATCGCTGTGTACACACATACGAGTCGCGAGTAAAATTATTATTCGAGTACGGTCCGTTGAGTAATTTCCGGAAAACAATATTATTATAATATAATACGACTCATGGCGGTATTGCAGGAATACGCTGTCTTAAAGAAGTCAACGGGATTACATTATTATTTTATTATGATTTATTTCAATCAGAAACTGTCGCGAGTAGACTCGGCCCCATCACTTCTGCATAATAATAATAATACCCCCTAGTATAAAATATAATATATTATAGTGTTATTATGTTATTATGTTACCGGTGACACGTGGGGGTCTCGTCTCGCGTTAGTCAAATTCGGAATTACATTATAATAATTGGGCCCTTTGCCCTTACCGTCCAAGTGTAGAATCAGATGACGATAATAATAATAATAATAATAATAATAATAATAATAATAATAATAAT
>JAIUCT010000023.1:4419600-4433239 GCA_021307375.1 Tetraneura akinire
ATAATAATAATAATAATAATAATAATAATAATAATAATAATAATAATATTTGTACTACAGTTTTATACACTTTTTCTTAGCCGCGATTTTCCTGTTTGATTTCGACGTAGCCGTTACTGGGTCAAACGGATTTGCATAAACGCACGTTGCCATTGTACGTGCGCGGCAAATCTGCTGGCAACATTGAAATTTATAAATCCCTGTAGCCCTGTAGGTAATCCTGAAGGGATCGTATAATTTTTCAATAGGCGTCGTGCGTAATCACTCTTCGGTCGACGGCTATACCGTCCCGCCATCCGTTTCCCGCAAGCCGCAACGCACGTTTCGCGTTCATTATCCGACAACAATAAAGATTTTTCGTAAACTATATTTACGATACAATTTGTGTACCGCAAACGCTATGTATACACGTATTTTCGTGTCCAACATATACTATTCATCCGGTATAAATTTATGCCACGTGACAGTTTAAACGGCACGAACACAATATCGCGCCGTTTGTTTCATGATTAATTAATACAATATACGCGAGTCCGAAAAGAACGGGCCCGGTCATTGAGTACACGACGAAAACACACGTGTGTGTTTTGTAATATGTTTCTGCATTTTCCTGCAAGAGATTGCAACTACTATCGGTTGCAATAATAATTGATACGTTGAGTTTAAATATTATTCTCGTGATGATAATTGATTGATTGTGAGATTACCAAAATGTATTACGTAATATAATATTATTACTTTTTCTCGTCTGAGTATATTGTAAAATACTTTTAGTAATATAATAATATACACGAAAACATTGAAATAGTAGGTTTTATTTTTTTAAATGTTGAAAAAGTACAAAATCGTGCGAAGTTTAAAAATTAATAAAGATATATACCGTAAATATGGTAATAAAAATGTCAACCGTGTTAATCAAACTTTACATAAATTGAACGTCGTATGATATTATTTACTTTTGATATTAAAACATTACAAGTGTTTTACGTTTTAATTTTATAATTCAATATAAATATTGTGTTTTTATGAACTTTTAATGTGGATGTGGATTAATATTAAGTGATTAAATTAGTCTTATATGACATGAAAATGAGAGTCAATGTGGTAATTTTATATGATTTACTCGTAATAATTTATCATTTTTATTATGATACGAGTATGACATGTGTACTCTCAATCTCTCATAACACAATGTATTATTATTTAATATTATAGAGAAAATATTTTGTTACCTATATGTATTTAAATTCAAATTATATCCAACATTATTCTTATCGTACCTATGGCAAATTTTGAAATCATACATTTTTATAATATAATATAAAATATTAATTTAATAATAATTAATAAATTTAACGAATTAACCACACAATGTCTGGCTAAATAATGATGTACGAATTCATCTTATAAATTATCAATGGACATTTATTCCATAAATTATTTATTAGAATTTATTTATTACTTAACGTTTCAGTATACGCAAATCATTAATCTGGAATGTTAACATTTTTATTTTTTCCAGCTTCAAGTATCCATACAAGTCGGTTGTTCAGTGGATATCGTGACATGTTACTGTCTTCGTCGTCGTCCGGTCAAACAAGAATCTCCATACTTCGATTATTTGGCCCAACCACCCAATCGGCGATTGTTGTGGGCACGTTTTGGTTGCTGGCACTCGTTTTGAATGTCATTCTCTTTGCTCGTGCCGGACGTACATTGTTTAATTATAATGGTTCAATAAGGTAAATTCAAGACTGTTTAATTGAGTATACGTGACACGACTGTACACTTTATTTGTTATTATTTAAATTCAATTAAATTAATCCAAATTCGTACATTTTTGCCAAGTTTCTTATTTTATAGTAAATAATATTATGCCTACACGCTACACGTATAATGTATAATACACGTAAACGTGTGCATTACAATTAATTTGCCAATTGAAATTACCAATTTTGCCAAAAAATGCCAATTTTCAATTAGACGTGCGAATTACTTCCTTAATTCGTTTACATTAATAATTATAATATCATTATATTTTATATTTACCTAATATTGATAATTAGATTCTTTTAAAAACCCATCCAAATGTCTTTCGTTGGAAATGAAAAAATACGAATTCCTTACGCTATTACTTTATAACATATTATATAATTATACTGTATGTAGGTACAAAAAAACAAGAATTTTACGAAATATTTAAAGTTGTATATTTTGTAGAAAAATTGACCTAATGATTCCAAAATTGTATCACATATATATATATATAGTACCTATGTAAATACTCAATAAAATTTTCAAGATACTAAGTTAAAATTGCCTGAGTTATGGTGAAATATTGAAATCAAATTCATCGAAATTTCAGTTTTCGTGAAAAATACAAGTTTTTCATCATTTTTTGGTCGTTTTATTTATCGCATAGGGTCAATTTTGAGAAATTCTATAAATGACCTAAATAAAGTACAAACTTCATTTACTTTATAACGGAAAACATATTCTATTGGTAAAAATCGTATTATTATTTCCGGTAAAAAAAGTGTGTATATACATTAAGAAAAAAAAACATCATTATAAAACCAATACATTTTTTGCTTCGCTTAAAATCTATATAAATATTTATTTTCTCATTTAGACATATATTTTAATTTCATTGCAATAATAATTATTCTTAATTTTTTATTTGTTGCCATACGTTTCTTCCCACTTGCCATAACTAGGATTTTGGGTACCTATTATACATAATTAAAGGTCATTAATATTTAACGGTTTTATATTGTGCGTTTTTAACGATAAAATACTTTAAGTAGGTAATTATTTTCATTTGAATTCACTCAGGTTTGGTATAATTTCCACTCACTATAGTATGTTACAAGAATAAGATCATATCAGTACAATGCTGTTCGTCTGTTCTCACAAGCAATGGTGTACCCAGGAATTTTGTAAGGGTAAGGGGAATCTGGACCCGAAATCCCCCCTTAGGTACGCCCCTACTCACAAGTATACTTTTTTATATATCCTAATACTCGTATTATGTAATTATAGATTTTTCTAATCCCTATGAGTAGGTTCTTATATTATTTACCCATAAACTATTATACCTACTTACCTACGTAAGTATACAGTTATAGATGAAACTGAATAATATTATTTTGCTACAAAATAAAATAGATTCTGCAAAATGTAATGCTTATGTTCGTTATTAATATTCAAATAAAATATAAGGTAAATATAATGAAACTTTATTTTACCTACTTATTTAATTTGTTATAATACGAGTATAGAAGTATTATAAATGTATATATAAAATAAGCATTTGTATTGATTATTATTATTATTTGACAGGTTTTTCATATTTTGTAATATAATTTAAGTAGTACCTATATTTCATTTATTAAACATTTTTTAAATATTAAATTAAGATTACAAAATCATATTTTAACTAAATGTAATTTATTTGAATATGGAATTGCTTAAATAATTTTATTTTTAATTAAAAACTTATGAAATAATCGATACTCTTTTAAAAGAACCAATTGTTTATTAAATATTTGAATTTTTTTTTATTAAAATAATGAATTATTAAAAAGTTTATAATACTATTATAAATATGTATGTAATGTTTAAAAAAGTGTTAGAGTTTGTGTTTTTGATTTATGTATTATTAGAAACTTTCAATGGAATATTAGAATGAAAAGGAAAACATAATGTTATTATTAGAAACAATTATTGTAAGAATTCATTTGTTTACATTTTAACATTATTGCAATTTTGTGTTTAAGATATACTATCGTAATATATTATTATATTAATATATCAAATTTAATTTACTCACAAATAGTTATTTTACCGGAAATATATTGATCGATAGTAAGTCAACCATTATTGTAATTATAATATTATTATTATTATAATTATTATAATTATGAAATTAATAAACAGATTTAATTTTTCATTAATGGGAACTTAATCTATTTTACTTTTTGAAATTTAATTATTTCATAAATAAATAAAAATAATTACTTTTTATTTTTCAAGTTTAGTGAAATTGAAAAATAGCCAGTTTATATAGATTACGATTGTATAATGCTTTTGATGGATTGACCTTTTAATTTAATGAAGATGTTGATTTTAAAGAATTTTTTTTCATTTCTTGAAGAAATTACATTTCTGATGTAGCGACGTCATCATTTTTAATAATTAATTACCTACTTTATTATTTATTGGCAAGCAAAATATATTTTAACATAATTACTAAATCATTATTGGTTATCTTATCATTATTTAATTTGCCATCTCGAATTATTCAAATTACTATCAATGTAAATATGCAATACTTATCATAATAATGATTATATTATGACGTATTTATAATCCACGATATAATAGATTAAATAATTACAAATAATTATCTCTTCAATATATTTATTAAATTGTTAAAAATTGATTTTTCGTTAAATTTTTGTAAATTGTTTTATTATACAAATGTTTGTAGGTTTTTAAAAATTATTTATAGTTAATATTTATTACGGGATATTATTAGTTTAAACATTATACAATGACTTTACCTTAATTATTTATTTTTTCATGTAATTTGTTAGACATAAAGTTGTAAAAAATTATTTATTTTATTGAAACAATTATTGTAGTTTTTCTTTGTCCATTTGAAGAAAAATGAAACAATACAATGTCACAATGCGAATCAAAATAAAATAAAACAGATGTAACGAATTTAAAAAAATAAAAACTATCAATTTTTTAAAATTACAAATTAGTATCTGTGTTGTAGTTTAACATCACTAAGTGTCATAGAAATAGTATTATGGCTATACATTGAGCAGGTCCTATGGAAAGGATGGAGTAGGGTGTCTGACTCAATATAGTTAGTAATGTATTAATAGGTAAGGAGGTAAGGTATATTGAAAAGAGATTTTTTATATAATATAATTATATCAACAATATTATTATATTATCACTTTATCAGTAATATTTATGTGTTCGAGTAAATCATGGATCTAATATCAGTATAAAATATTGGAGAGATATTAGTTAGGATAGACTATTATATAAGTGTGTGTTTATTTAAATTTTATTATCTAATATAGGTAAGTCCACCGACCACCCTTTTTCTCTGTTCAGATTCAGTTTAAATAATTATTCATTAAGAAAACTTAAATTGTAATTACCAAGTTTTCTGGTATGCCTACTTACGTATATTAATGTGTAATTCCATATCATATCATATACTCGTATTTCGACTTTGTTGTCATTCGTTCTTCATAGTTGGCAATTTATGAATCTATTAATTGTATATTTGTATTTATTAACGCATAATAATCATAATCAATAAGCATATTAATAATTGTTAAATGTTATTTGTTATTTCGTAAATTTTAGATTTTGAGCGAGACTAAAAAATCTATTGGTTTTACAATGATGTGTCTTTTTTTTGTTTTTATGTCTGAATTCACTTTATCGACCAGAAATAATGCTCCAATTTTCACGAATAGCATTTGATTCCGATAGGAAATTTAATGTAATTGGTATTATGTTTAAGTAACTTTTCGAATTTCTTAAAATTGAGTCTATGTGGTAGGAAAAACTACCAAAAAAATGACAATTTCGAACTTAGAGATTTGAAAATTTTACGGGGTTTTAACATTGGTACTACTCGTATTATATAATATATATATATATATATATATATTATATATGATAGAATTTTGGAGAAGTTACGTTAATTTTTCTACAAAATATTAAACGTTGATTATTTCCTAAAATTTTCTTTTTTATCTATATAATATTTGATAATATTAGCAATTTTTGGTTTAAAGATCTAAAAATTTAATTAAAACTTTCCTAAACCTAACGTTTCATTTTTAGTTTTGTTTCTACTTATAAGTTTATACATCTGTGTCACCATTACGCTTAATTTACAGGTCACATAAATTTCCATAAAAATGTAAATTATATAAAATAATTAGTTACGATATTTTTAGTATCTTTTTAAATTTTTAATATTTATATGAATTACGTAAGTAATATACAATCAAACCTATACCTAAATGTACGATACTAAATATGCAGAAAGTATTAATAAGTTATCGTTCAGAAAATTTAAGGGGCAAATCGCATATCACGTTTCATATTTTTTATTCTTTTCAATACAATAATTAATCTTTTCTTCGATATTTCAAATTTATAAATTCTAATTAAATATTGTTTATTGTATTATATTATTAAATTCAATTGATTATAAATTGTAATTCATATTCTATTTTAGTAAAGATAAAATTTTCTATCGTTAATTTTTATCAAATTATTTCTTTATGTGTTTGTATATTATAGAATTGATTATAGTACTAATACTGAAAACTTAATTTAAAATATACATTTTTTTTTCCAATTTACTATTTTTATTTCTCACAAAATCGAATACGGAAAAAATGAAAATTATTTCAAATAAAAAATTATTGTAAATATAATAATTTATTAGAACTAAAATTCACTCATATTACTTATGCTCCATTTATATTTATTTAAATTGCTTTATATTTAAATAACTTTTTCAAGTTGTCATAATAAAATAAAATAAAATAATTTCTAAAGTTTACCTAACATTTTAAGTTTAAAAATTAATTAATTCAATGGATTAAATGAACAGATAAAATTGCATAATAATAAACTCCATAGTTATAATTAATACTACAATTTCCTTTGAATACAGTTTATAAAAATAAACTTTCTTCTTTCTAAAATTGAAATGAGAAATAAATAATTATAGGTACAGCAAAATAAGGAACTTGTAATAATGTATTTATTACGCATGTATTATATATGAATATTAATATTATTAATGCAAAATGTTAAAATAGTAAGCTGAAGAGTTAAAAAAAACAACTCAATTGTAATGAACATAAATTAATGTCATAAAATAGTTCAATTTAAATTTTTTACATTACTAATGGGCAATGATGTATATCATTATTAAATTTGTTTTTAACAATTTTTTGTCTTTAAACTAATACTATCTTATAAATTATTAGTTAAAGTAATAGGTATTATTATTATAATTATCCACTATTATTAAAATTTAACATAAAATTTATGTAAATTTAATTTTTATGAAATTAAAATGATCTATTATATAAAACTTTTAAACTTTTTAATCTAATATTAATAGTATCAAAACATTATATTTGAGTTTAAATAGATATCAGTAGAAACGTTTACTTGTAATATAATATGTATCTATTTAATATTTTTTATCAAATTTATAATGAAAATTAATATTAATTCATCTATTTTTATGTTTTTTAATAAAACAATTATACATTTCAAAAATAAAATTATTATTTTTGTTTAAAGATAGGTATTTATTATTATGATTATATGAATAATTTTCCAATATTCAAATTTAAAAATATATGTAAAAAAATATTTGTATCATTTAGGTAGGTAGGTACATGCCTATATGGGTATAAGTACGACGTCATTTAATAATATACTAAAAATATAATTATAATTTTATATAAATTAATTTTGTGACTTAATTTTTTTTCATAATTCATATATTGTAATTTTTTTTTTTAATTTTATGTGATAATTATTTTAATTTTATAAACATTAAAAATAAAAATAAAGATAATGTATGTTTTTTGTAAAAAAAAAAGGCCTTTGTTATGTAAAATATTTTGCTATATATTATTAATTACCTATCTACAACACCTATTACCTCTAATAACAAAATTTAAATTTTAAAGATTTTTTAAACAAATTTCATACAATATTAATTAGTGTATACTTTAATAAAATTGTTAATAAAAAAATTTAAATCAAAATTTTAAATCTTAATACGTGAATATTTAAAAAATATCATTCCCCATTTTTATATTAATCGTGTTTTATAAAAATGTCAACTTTTTTTTATTTAAGTAATAAAAATATGCAATAATATAGATGATATTACACAAATAATATTATTTATTACATAATTCTGTAGATATACATGTAATATATTATAATTTATTCTACATTTTTCAATCTTTTCCTTAAACGTTATTATTCTATTAACATTTTGTTTAACTTTTAGATCATAAATTATTTATTTTTTTTCGCATTACTTATTTAAAATTATAATATATAATTAAGATACAAAAACAAAATACTTATGTGCCATGGAAATGGAAAATTTTAAATTATGCTATATATTACCCATTCGATTTTAGATATATTATTTATAATTTTCTTCCTGCCTCAATTTAATTTTTTGTTATTTAATTTCTTATTGGAAAAATATCCTTAGTTTAAAGAAAAACTTTTCGTTGCACATTTAATAGTAAATTGTCTATTATATTTTTTGGCTGAAGTTTGATGAAATGAATCAGTTATTGTGTAAACATAAGTAAATCCTATTATATTTTTAAATTTAAATTTATTACAGATAATATTATTTAAAGGTCAACATGTATGAGTATGATGTATCTCAATTTAATTTTATGATTATTTATATAATTATAATTATAATACAGAAATAATCATACTAAAATGTAAGGTGAACAAAACTATGGTTGATAATAATTGATTACCCACAATCTACTTCGTTCGTTCTTAATTTTGAGATAAATAATATTTAGATATTTTGAAAAATAGCATAATATCAATCTAAATGTGTTGTGGATTAATGTTCTGATTAATAAGATTCTGAGTGAAAAGAAGAATGTATTGATATTGGCGATATTGCGATGATGTGTGTACCTATTTAAATATTATTAGACATCTAGATAGGTAATATTTTAAATTTGTCAATTATTCATATATTATTATATACCTAACACGAATACGGAATAATTATATATTATTAAATTTTATTCCAATATTGTAATACGAGTATTATGATTTAAGCATATTAGTTTATTGAGTTTGTGGAGTTTGAGGAGTGCATGTGACGTAAATACGTATTAACACGATATCAAGCTAAAATTATCTAATATATTTTATGTAAATAACGTTAAGTTTTAAATTATTAAAAAAATTTAAATATGGCACCTATTAAAAATAATTGTCAATAATTTTTGCATTTATTCGTGTAATAAACTAATAACTAATTGAATATTTAGGCAGGTAGGTACTTGAAGTCATTTAAAAATAAACGACGGAGAGAAATAAATTCTAATCCCGAAATAAAAATAAAAAATAATTTCTAGTCGCAGATAAATTTTATTATTTCTTACAAATTACTAGCAACACGGCCAATTCAGTTCTAAATCAGTAATATAATATTATGAACTGCAAGAATAGAATCACGGACGTATTATTATGATTTCTGTTAGGGGTTCCCATTTGATTCTTTTTCATTCCGACCGGATTTCAGTATTTTAATTACACAAAATCCCATAGTATACGCTGTGCTCAATAGACTTTACATTTCGTCGGAATGCATGACTTCCGTTCTGTAATCATCCAATATGTTCAAAGAGTTTATCTTTCCCGCTGACTGGATGGTATCCGATGGCATTATACTAAGTGCTTTTAATTTCGCCCGTTCGGACACGCTAGCGTTTTTATCCGTGCGAGTGGATCTACTACTGAACACACGTACACTCGGTCATCGTCCACTCACTAATAACATGCCATAAATTCTCGACTACCCGACTACCCTCTCTTCGTTTTTCTCACTTTCATCCCACCCCAAGTGCGATACATTCCATTTTACGATTTGAATTTACACTGTTCGATTTACGAAAGACGACCGAGAATATTTTGTTTAAAGCAAATTATTGTATTCTAGTGGGAATAAATAGAAAATATGATAAATTAAACTACTAAAGAGAGCACCTAGAGTGCATGTTTCTTCGTCTAACGTGTTATCTTAATTTTAATATATATTTTTTTTAACTTAAAAAGTGAATCAATATTTTTAATAAATTATTTTTATCATTTAAAATTAATATTTTTTAAAAAAGAAATAATGTCGTCTTATACCTATATAATACATATATAATTTACTCAGTTTATATGAGTAAAATGAGTGTTTGTACTCAGTTCAAATCAGTTATTCCGAACATTATACTGTGCCTGGATACGTTCTGTACTTGAACATGGATCTGCATTGTGGAAACCGTATGTAATTATCCATAGCTATCACTTAGAGCGTGCGTGTACAGCGTAAATTTTTGTACTTTGATGGGCATGCTTTGAAAATTGATCACCAACCGCATGATTATACTCCAGTGCTAAATTCCCTGCAATTATCTTCGTTAGTTAACAGGAGAATTCAGGCGAATTTGATTTTTCTTTCTAAATTACTCACAGGTAAAATTGACTCCCCAAATCTCCTCTCCTGCATTAATTTCAAAATCCCTACTATGACCATACGTAATAAATCTCCATATTTTCTTCCTGTTATAGAAACTAAATATGCGGTTATATGAGCCACTTATAAGAATTATGAGAATTGCCAATACTGATTCATCTCACTCGTCTAATTAATTAACTGTCTTTTGCTTATAATTTCTATGTTTGTTATCATTATTTTTGTGTTTTTTTTTTTCATCGTTTTTGTATCTTAATGTTGTAATATGGTTATATTTGTACTACCAATCAGTATTTATAATAAAATAAAACAAAATAAAATAATATAAATAAGTAATAATTTATATGTTATATTTAAAAGATTAAATATCACTCAGACAATAATCATAAATACAATTTAATAAAATGTATAAAATAACATTGGAATATTATTTCTTATTTATAAAATTGGCATAATTTTTTTTTTTTTTATGAAGTTAATTTCAAATGTATAAAATGCGTAATTGATCCATTCATGATAATTTATTATTATAAAAAGTTAATTTAAATAAATGATCTTACCTCTTATAAAGATTGATGATCAATGATCAATATTTTACATTCTATAAACGAAGTGAAGAGTCTATAGTGTATTACTATTACAATGATGCGTTCTACTTTTTCTTACTTTATATAAAGACACTTTTGGACAGAAATAATGGCCCGATTATCATAAGTGGGTAATACTTACAGTAAAAGTTTGTAAAAAATCTTGTTGAAATTTACTATATTTAGGTAACTTTTTTTTAATTTCTTAGTATTTTTCTGAAAATAAGAGAATATAAATAATTGAAAAATGACAGAAAAACAGAAATATTCTGTAAACTATAAATGTAGATAACTCTATTTTACTTATTTTATCTTAACTTAATAAATACAATATATCGCAGATACTTCAAAATATTATTGAGTGTCAACATAAACATTTCACATACCTACGTGTTTATATTTTGAAACAATTACCTACATTTATTTTTTGTCCAGAATTAAAAATTTTCTAAAATTCTGATTTGTTTTTAAAATAATGCTAATTAAAATTGAAAATTTTGGGTTATACAATTAGTTAGAAAATTGATCAGAAATAAATAATAATACTATTAGATATATTACTTAATCTAGTATTAATGTATTTTTTTTTTAAATAAATTAATAATTCTTAGTGATGTAATAATAATATATAATATTTATTATACTAATTTTTATTATATTAAAGTAAGTTATATTGTATCCAAATTTTAATTTTAAATACACAAAGGTCTGAAGTTTTACTGAAGTATACTTACATATTACTTAACATGATATCAAAATATTAGAAAAATCCTAATTCTCAAATTTTTTATAGCTGTTTAAAGTCGATATTTTTAGTTTAAACGAATATCTTAGAATCCATACAAGTATTCTTCTTACTATTACTCTTAATAAACTCTTCTACTATTATACTTAATAAAAATTCATAGAAAAGCCAAAAAATGTTGATAATTTTTGAAAATATTATTGAAGCATACTAATATATATATCTTACCTAGTTTTTGATATCAATAAATATATAAAAATTTGAAATTTAAACTGTATTTTAATGCTGCCCTTAATGAAAGGCAGAAAATAAAATATGGCCAGTGTAAGTAAAAAGTGCCGACCTCTGACATACACGATTTAAATTTGTTTATTAATAAAAAAAAAAAAAAAAAAAATGAAATGAATTATATAAATAACATTTATCGTTATAATTTAGTGAACTCTAATACCTATTAGGTAGGTATTGAAAATTTAACTATATACAACAGTTTTAGTTTCTAAAATAAATTATGAAATAAACTGTCATAAATCATTTTTCGACAAAAATTTTTATTGAAGCTCAAATACTTTTATTTTTTCATTTAACTCAGTTCCAATTAATTGTGAATATTACATTTATGTTTTTTTTTTCATGTAGTTGTTTAAAGTATAAAAAGGAAGGGAAGGGATACTGGAGTGGAAAGTGGATAGTGTTGAGTTTTAATAAACATTTGAATACAATGATAAATCATTACATTCGAAAATCGATTCTGAGCAAGGAACTATCAGATTTGGGTATTTAGTCGTCTCATTTAAGGGTTTTATGATAAATTATTTATATTGAACGCAGAACGGATAAATGTAAAAGTTTTAATCAGTACATATTATTATCTACATTATACGTATATTGGTATATTTGTATTTAATTATAGTACCTACATTATCTGATGAACTTCGCTCAAAATTGTTTTCACGAATGTAATGACTAATGATGATTATCATTGCATTTAAATGTTAATAAATTTCCTCTTTACACTATTCCTTAGTATCCCTTTTCTTGCTTTTTTCAATATGGAAACATAATAATAAATAGTTAATGAATAATAATAACTAATGGCCCCTAAAATAGTATTTTTTAGTACATAGTTTTTTCTTATTGATAGGTACTATATTCAATTATCCTCTTTCAAATTTCTTAATATGACAGTATAAACTACCTACTTAAAAATTGTTGGAAAACGGTTAACGTCGGGGAAACTATAAAATTAATGAATTTCAATTGATTAATTTGATAACTAACGAATAATGTTTTAACTATGTTTTATTAAATAAAAATACCCAATGTCTACAAAAAATTTGTTTTTATTATAACAAATACGTATTACAAAAACTATGTTTTCATCATCAGTGTTAAACAAACACTATTATTTAATTTTTATTTAAAATTGTAATGATAATGCTAAAATATATTGATATAATATTTTGAAATTATAATTGTATTAATTTTTATTTTAAAAAGCCATCATAAAGAAGATAATCATTTATAAGATAATCATATAGTGTAGCCATAAAAGTATGACTTACATCAGACAATTAGTTGATGATGGAACATGCACAGATTCTGAATTGTTAGACCACAATAATTGAAAAACAGATATTTCTGCAAAACTCAATAATATAAAAATATAAGAATTATGTTAGGTAATTAAAATAATAATTTTATTTATTTGTAAATATATTGAAATATAATATTATACATATTTTTTTTATTATTGCATAATATTATAATTTTTAATAACTAATAATAATATAGGTAATATTACAGGCTACATAAATAATCATAAATTAACCTATATTGCGTCAGTGAAAAAATAATTTTTATTTCCTCTAATGACTAAAATTGAATAATAAAATATCTATTATATGTATATGCAAGATGATAATATTTTTTCACTGTTGTATTATAAATTATTATTATTATTATTATTATTATTATTATTATTATTATTATTAT
>JAIUCT010000023.1:4449094-4500067 GCA_021307375.1 Tetraneura akinire
TCGTGAAAAATGCCGTTTTTTCGTCATTTTTTCGAAGTTTTTTCTACCGCTTAGGGTCAATTTTGAGAAATTCAAAAAATGACCTAAATAAAGTACCAATTAGATCCACTTTGCTACCGGAAACATACCCTATTCGTGATAATCGGAGCATTATTTCGGGTAGTAAAAATGTTTACAGAATAAAAAAAAAAAAAAAAAAAACAAAAAAAAATCACACATCATTGTAAAACCAATACATTCTTCGCTTCGCTCAGAATCTAAAAACACACATATATTCATTGGCGTATTTAGGATTTTTTAAAGGGTAATATGACTGAAAACATTTTTCTATAGATATTATAAATTTTTAATAGCAATACATTATAAATATACTTTTACCATTATTTTCATGATCGACTTCTTTATTTGTTTCATTTAAATTTTGTTGTTTTAGTAAAATAATTTCTTATTTTGCGCGACATACCTAATTACTTTTTACAAATATAAAATAACGTTTTCATCACAGGCACAAAACAATAATATTTACGTTAATATACAACATGTCACGTGATTCTTACTATCTAACGAGTAACGACTTACATCAGTTAGCCTCCAAATATATCATACTATCAAAAAAAAAATTTTAATTTCAAATTTTCTAAGCATGTTGCATGCAGCAATTAATTACGAGTACCTAGCGTATTTCAATAATTGTACTGTTGTAAGTTGTAACTACTATCACTATGAAATTTTCGACCGCTCAAAGCAGCACGCCAGGACGATTAGGTTAGGTTCATATAAATTTATGAAAATAAAGATAAACATGGAGAACCCGCGTCCCGCTGTATCGGACCATTTCTGGATTTTTTTTTTATGATCTATATGGCTCTATTAATAACACAATATATAAATATTACAAGCAAAGCTAAGAATAAGAGGGGAGATATATCTCCCTTATCTCCCCCCATAAATACGCCACTGCATATTGTTATTATAAAACAAATAGGTACATTTTCCCCTTAGCACAGAATTTAAACTATAAGAAATATTTATAGGCAATCATAAAAATTCGTTATTATTAATATAATTGAATATTATGAATTTGTACAGTAATTTACATAATAATTTTTTTATTACTCAATTAACACATTATTATTATTTTTTAAATATAACAATAATAATATGAACACTTGTGAAAATAATTACGGTGTTATGTTGTATTTTAATGATATGTCATAAATCGTGAATTATAAAATTAATTAACAATAATTATTTTATATATAATGTATATAATATAATATATAATATATATTTAACAATAATTTATATATCAAATAAAAAATAAATTGTGTATTTTGTATTTACATAATATGTAATTAATTCAACTTAGTGAATATAAAAGGACGGTTTCAAACATTTTTTACTACCAATATTCCATTAGGTTTTAATATTGTAGAACATTTACATTTCTACCTATTACTTCAAATATTATAATTTATAAAACATATACCGAACTATCATAATGAAAAATACATTATTTTCTTGTACCTTATTAATCATTGCGATTATATTTTTCACGTCTCCGAGTTTAGGCGAAGGCGAAGGTGAAGAGGCTAAAAAGATTAACGAGATAAATAGTAGTTGTTTTCTAGTAGACACAGTGATACAACATTTCGGTTTGAATCCACCTGTCCAAGAAGTTGATGAAAGGTAAGTATAATATTCATATTTTATTATAATATCATTATTTTATAATATGAGCTAATATATATTAATATAATTGTGATGTATTTTATTTAATTTTCTTTTTTTACGCAAACGTAATAATAATACATTGGGCTAAAAAAATACTAGGCCAACTGTTCAATTACATTACCTACGTTTTCAGTAGAAGATGTTGATGTTGATAATAATTTATATTTGATTGAATTGGATAGTTTAATTTAATGATTTTTTAAAATCTTATTTAGTTCCAAACCATAGAAAATAATATTCTACTTTTTTTTTTTAAAAAAAAAAAGCATTGGCATGTAACGATTTTAACGAAATATTATTAATTATTTTTTTAAAAAAAAATAAAGATAAAATAATTGTTAGTATAATAATTAATTGGGGTTTTGCATAGAAGGTATTTCTATTGATATTTTACAGACTTTATACGAGTATAAATTTTAATAATAATTAAGGTACATTATCTAACTAAACATGATTATTATGTTAATTTAATACAATTAAACAAAGAAACGCAACATCTGAATTTTTGTTTTCAACATTTAATATACACATTGTATTGTATTGGTTCAATCAGTGTTATTGTACACTACATTTACATCGCCTTTATATGTTTTAAATCGTATTAATGTTCTATTTTTATATTTATCACTTCCATATTAATTAATTTTCAGTTCGTGTAAAGAAGATACGTCTCAGTGTACTGTAACTACGAAGGACACAAAGACTCAACATGCATGTGCAAATACGACTATGGTTATCCATAAGTACTATTCATGTGTTGAAGCGCTAACATCAGATGCAATTGAATTAACATATTCAGCTATTTGCTGCAATCCTAAAACACAATAATATATATATATATATTACTTATTTCTTTCACCTTAATAAATTTTAAAATGAAATTTCACATTATGTCTTTGAAAATAATACTAATATTATGTAATATAATTCAATTCATTAAATAATAAAGTAATCTGCATGCCGAATATACTTTGTTCTTTGTTATCATCTTACAATATTACGTGTACCTATACACTATTAGGTACATTATAATAACAACACAATAATTTACTATTAGCTTTTAAATTTTATTTACAAGATACAAGAATATAATTGATAATAATTTTTTGTGTTACCTAAAACCTAGAGAAAAATTGAATATTGCAATGATTATTAAAAAATAATACTTACATAATATATGATTCACATTAATCTATAATAATAATATGCTATATTATGGTTTTGTAATGTGTGCCTATGTTATTTTAGATTCTGAGCGTAGCGAACTTTTTTTTAAGTATGAAGACACTTTTACTACCCGAAATAATGCTCCGATTATCACGAATAGCATATGTTTCCGATAGCAAAGTGGATGTAGTTGGTACTTTATTTAGGCCATTTTTCGAATTTTTCAAAATTGATCCTATGCGTTAGAAAAAACGATGAAAAAATGACGAAAAAACGGCAATATATTAATCAATACCTACATTATCTGACTGAACTTCGCATTCAATGGTTTATCATTGCATTCGAATTCTAATTAAAATTAAACACTATGATTTGCACACCTATATCTCTGCGGAAGGAGTATCAACTCGTCTTTTAGAAATAGGTAGGTATATAGATATAGAAGACAGAAGTCTACAAGAAAACCATGTTACAATACTTGCAATATTATAATTATCTACTAAAATAAACTACTTATTTTATCATTTAATTATGTGTGTTATAAATTATTTAATTCTATTTAATGAATCGAGAATATTTTATGAAAATTAAAAATAATAATACATCAAGATGAAGATTTTAAGAAGTTAACTAAAATAATTCCACGGTAAATAAATATAAGATATTAGCGTCATGTGTAAGACAAAGATAGTAACACCATTTGTATGTGTTATCTCTTTATAACATTCTCGCTCGGGCAACACTGCTTGGTGAGCATTCCAGTTATCATGAAAATATAGTTCAATGGGTGGCGGTAGGCAACGACCATTGATATATGGATGGGGCATATCAAATATCAATGACAACAACGTATGGGGCACGGTCTTTTTTGTCAGAGAGAGAAATCATTAAATATTGTGGTTCTCACTCTAGACAGGGGTACTTTTTAAGGTTATGTTAGAATCTCAGAAAATGTATTGTGATAAGTAATAACGATTATGGACTATGGTTAATTAATAAAATAATTATTAATTATTATTCTCGACGATGTTAAATTGTTAATGGAGTTATAAAGGATATATAAGATGGTTCATTCATGTGTTGTTTGTTTTAGAAATTCTAAAACGAGCAAAAATATTTCGTTTCATTTGTAAGTACATATTGTATTAGTTAGAAGCATGAATTAAGATAGTATGGATGCCCGACGCACCAAAAAAAAATGACATACAATATTGCTTCGAAAAACAGCTGATTTATAGACTTAGGGCGCCCTCTAACTATATAAAATAAATACGGTTTAATTATACTCCCGCTTTTTTTCGTAATAATTACCATGAATTAAGATATATTATTAATATCTTAAGATAATAATATATTAATAACTATATAAAATAAATAAGGTTTAATTATATTCCCGCTTTTTTTCGTAATAATTACCATGATTTTTATATAATATATAAAATCATGATAATTACTTTATTTATGTTTTTTTCAAATGTCAATATCAAAAAAAACTATCAAAATTAGTAAATACGTAATATTTTTTTGTAAAATATATAAAAGTTGTGTAAACGTATTTTGACTAACTTATTTTTTTTATAACATAGTGAATATAAAAATATTGAATAATATCTTCAATATATTATAAGTTGTTATTTTCTTGGCATGAGTTCACGATTTTAGATATAATACCTTATTAATATTAAAATTTTAAAATATTTAATAAATAATAAATAATATTAAATAATCATTCGAATAGAACTATATTCTCCAAATTTTTCATAAAGAAGAAAGAAGAAACTGATAATTATTGATAATAATTAATAGTCCGTCACTATTTGACGGGTATAGAGGGCGCCCTAAGTCTATAAATCAGCTGTTTTCGAAAGCAACTTTAAGTGTTATGTGCTAAAATTTTTAACATGGGTCGTCGGGTATCCATACTATCTTAATTCATGGTTAGAAGTTACACAGTTAATTTTTGCAGTGCCGTGCCTAGGGGGGGTGCAAGTGGTGCGTATGCACCAGGCGTCATTATCACGGGGGTGCCAAAATCCCTTCAACAATAAATATATATGTATATAGGAAACACTGTCATAGTAAAATTTAATATAAATAATTTTTATTTTAGATATTATTATTAGTTTATAGTAAAAAATATAATCTAGACTTGTCAAAAGCAAATTTATTTAAAATTTCTTCTAGAAAATTTTACTGAAGTATACTTATATATTAATTAACATCATATAACATCACTCTGCTGTTAATCGAAAGAGAAAAAAAGAGCTCATACTCCTGCCGCATGGGATACAGGTGTGCAAATCATAGCGTTTAATTTTAATTAGAATTTGAATGCAATGATAAACCTTTGCATTTGAAAAAACGATTCTGAGCGAAGCTCAGTCAGATAAAGTAGGTATATTTTAAAATTTTGACATTTTTTTAATTAAATATTTATAAACGCAAAATTTTATTACACATATAGTACATTAATGTATCCCATGCGGCAAGAATATCAGCTCTTCTTTTTGATAATTTAAACAGCTATAAAAAATAACCATAAATGTAATAATTCACAATTAATTGGAACTGAGTTAAGTAAAATGTATTTCAGCTTAAATTAAAATTTCAAAATTTTTAAAAAATATTTGTCAATTTTATTTAACATTATTGTAAAATATTGTAATATAAGAAAAATCTATATTAATATTTAAATAGGTACTTATTGATTTTACTGAAATTTCAACTTAAAATAGCTATAAAAAAAAAAAATTAAGACTAGAGATTTTTCTAATATTTTGATATGATGTTAAGTAATATGTATACACACTTCAGTATAATTTTCAGACCTGAATAGTAAAAATTGTCAATTTTATTAAACATTATATAAATAAAAACGAGAATTTTACAAAATATTCAATGCCCAATATTTTGAAGAAAAATTAACCAAACGGTTCCAAAATTACACCACATATATATAGTAGCTATGTAAACACACGAAAAAATTTGTAAGTCTTTATCTTTAAAATTGCTCAAGTTATCGTGAAATATAAAAATCAAATTCGTCGAAACTTCAGTTTTCGTGAAAAATGCCATTTTTTCAATCTCTTAGGATCAATTTTGAGAAATTCGAAAAATGACCTAAATAAAGTACCAACTACATCCACTTTGCAACCGGAAACATATGCTATTCGTGAAAATCGGAGTATTATTTCGAGTCGTAAAAGTGTTTTCAGAATAAAGAAAAAAATAATAATCGCACATCATTGTAAAACCAATACATTCTTCGCTTTGCTCAGAATCTAAAATGAATGTTTAAAATAATTTAAAAACAGTGATTTGTAAATCCAAAAATGTTAGTCGTTGAAAATTTTTGGGTGGGTCTGGTCCCACTCCCTGGATCCGCGCCTGTAACTCGGACAATTTTGAAGATAGAAACTTGAAAATTTTATTGGTTGTTCACATAGGTACTATATTATATATCTGGTAAAATTTTGGATACAGTTTTTTATTATTTTTTTTTATGTTGAAGGGGCGATAAAATTTTATTTTGACATCGGGTGCTAATTTTTCTAGGCACGTCCCTGAATTTTTGTTATAGCTCATAAATCATTTATTTCTTTATTGAGACATAATTTCAATAAAAGTATTTTTATTTTATTTGCTAAATTTAAATTTTTTACATTTTATTCATAAGATTCCCGAAGAATCCTGTAAAAAGTTTATCATGGGTTAATGCACTTAGCTCTTAAAATGCCCATAGCCAAATGGCATAGAATATGTAGTGACCATTTTGATAAAAGTAGTTTTGTATTCAGCTATAATCGTAAAATATTGTTTCGTAATGCCGTTCCATCATTGAGCAATAAGTAAGTACTTAATTTGGTTTAATTTTCTTTAGCATGTATTTATTCATCTTTATAAAAACTCATTATTGTGTTTTATAGTTATGACAAAACTGTTCTTAATGGTCCAAACACAACCAACTCTGAGATCTCAAAAAAAATATTTCCTGAGAGATAATATTGTAAATTAAATTATAGTTGTCAATTGTTTTTAAACAATGCATTCATATATAAAATTTTATTTTTTAGTTTGGAAGATAGTGCATCAAATGAGTCTTTGGTTATTGGGTCTCCATTACCATGTAGTTATAGGTAATTAACATTTTTTAGTTTTTATTTTTAGTAAACTTTTTTATACATTACATTATTTTGTTTTTATAGTGATGAAAAAATTGTTCATCGAGGCTTAAGCACAACCAACAATATGATCTCAAAAAAATTATTTCTTGAGAGGTAATATTGTAAATTAAATTCTAGTTGTCAATTTTTTTTTAAACAATGCATTCATTTATACTTTTAGTTTTGAAGATAATGTGTCAGATGAGTCATTGGTTATTGGATCTCCATTACATTTGAGTTATAAGTAATTCAAATTTTTTTGTTTTAATTTTAAGTAAACTTTTTTGTATATTTAATTATTATTGTGTTTTTATAGCAACGAAAAAAGTGTTTTTCAGAATTCAAGTTCAACCTACACTAATGTCTATAATACATTGTTTCCTGAGAAGTAATTATACAAATTTATTAGTCATTCATATAACAGAATATCTGTATTTATTTATTTCAAACAATAATTTCAGGCAGTTACAATCATTTAATTCAAATGAAAATGTTGATGAATCGTCAAGGAAAAAGAGGAAATATTGGAATTCGAGTAGGTTTGGTGATTTAAATGATGAAGACTTTTCCACCCCAAGAAGGAGAAAAAAAATTTAATGGTTGTATGTAGAACTGTGTCAAACCTCAGACGTAAAAGTAAATTGTTGCTTCAGAAAAACAAAAGACTTCAAAACAAAGTCAAAAGTTTAAACGAAATGATTTGTATTCTTAAAGAAAAATGTTTGATCTCTGATGCTGCTGCAATTAATTTAGAGGTATTTTAAATTTACTTATTGAAATGAATTACATCAAAATAACTAAAGACATTTTTTTTGTAACAAAAACACAGTCTTCAGAACATGGCTGACAGTAGGGGAGATGACACCCTTGTACTTTGCGTCTAAATCGTGGAGGTGACCTCGATAAACGGTGGTCTCTCCTCGTCGAAAGTTATTAAACCAGAGAACCTCTAATGTCTTAGAATCCTCTAATGCATTCCTTATTACTTCCATCGTTAACTTCTTCCTCTCAGAAGGCTTTTTACTTTAATTAAGTTCTATTATCAATGGCAACGACTCGTTTGCATATGTAGCTCTATCTTTGTACATAATTTTAAATTTTAAATGGCGACTGTTGTTTACAACATTAACTGCGTAACACTCAAAGTTATTGAGGTGTATAATCGATTTGACGAGCTTTTGGGCAGTAGGAAGTGGGGGAAATCGGGCCTCCGTGCTGCATATAAGCATACCACACATTGCTAGAGACCCATTATACGAAATAACAAACCCCAATTGGCTGTATTATATCATTGATAACTGATAACATTGAGATGTTGATGTCTTACCACAGACTTCTATAATACAGAATTATGTATTATATATGAATTATGTATTATATTATTATTATTGTGTATTATAGAAGTCTGTGTGTCTTACTCTGAGGATAATAATATTTTTAACTGATAAATATTTGAAATTACTTCAAATTAGTAAATTACTAAAAATAATAATTCTATGTCAATGTATTATACGAGTAAAAAAGTAAAATATATTATTCGTGAATAATAGTGAAATACTAGCCCATACTTTACTATATTTTATTATATGTATTATTGAACAATAAATGGATTTGATATTAGTACCTATTAAACGTTGTTAATTAGAAAATCACATAATTGGATACATTGGTAATGTAATAGGAAGTCAAGTCAGTCTGTAATCTGTACTTGACCTAAAATTCCAATACAAATTATTGAGTTTACCAAATTCGGCAACCCACATATTCATTTGGCATCACATCTTATAATAATATTTATATATTATATTGTTTTCGGCATTTTTAATAATCTCATATTTAAACGATGTTGGATAAAACATACCTATTTTCTTAATTAATGTATTATATTATAAAAAAAATCAGAATATTAAATTTAAAATTACTACAAAAAATTCAAAATTAACGAAGTAAAAAATAAGTTTTATATTATAATAAAATATAGACTACCTAATTAGTTGTAGAGATATATTTTAATATTTATACAAACAATGTAATAATTAATATTTTAATTTTAATTACTTTAAATCGCGTAGTAGCGCTAGTAGTAGGTTGAAACAGCTGACTTGGAGTAACTTTATGGCCGTGTAATAATAGTCGGTCATGAAACCATATTATCTTAAACCGTGGTCTCTAGCAATGTGTGGGGTATGCTTAGCTTATATGCCCATGGTATCCATACATCTATTATCAATTTCGGTAACCACGGTAATTGGTCTTTCGCCACGGCGAATTAATAGATAATTTAGCCGTAGTTTTGGCGCGAGCCGCGAAGGCTATGGTCCGCGATAATGATAAGTCATTATTACCTAACCTAACCGTTTCCGTTTTTGCCATTAAAAATTAAAATTGGTTTTAAGGTTTTAACTGAAAACAGTTTTGAGTTTTGACTTTCATATTTATTTGTATTGTAATTATTAAAAAAATTTAAAGGGAATATGAATTAGTGTTTACTGCGGTCGTAATTCATAAATCATATTATTATGGATAAATTTGTGATAAGAAATTCTAGTACTCAGTCAAATCAGACAAATAAAGTGGTAAGTTAATTTAATGCGTATTGTGATGTTATTAATATTGTATTATGATTAATAAACATTAATTTCAAAATATTAGTTACCTATATTACATTAGTTAACATAAATATTTTAGAATAAAGTTGTAACAGAAAAGCAAGCACATTCAACAGAAAATGATACAAACATTACCAAAATTGCAAAATTTGTAAGTTCCTCACGGTTGAAATTATAATTGAATTTATACCGTATAATATTGATATCTATTATCTTCCAAACTTAGTTAAAATTTCCTTGATAAGTTTATTATTATAGTTACATATATTATGATTTATGAAGTACATATTCACAATTTGAGAATATAAACAATGCGACCCCTAAAGCCATATTGCTGTTATCGTTAAATTTATATTTTATTTTCACTTGTATTATGTTTACATAATATTTAATCTTTTTTTTCTACTTATTACTATATAAATCATTTATCATTATAATACATTGTCTATACCATATGAATAAATAAAAAATATTAGGCTGATTTTAATAATAATTGTTATATTACCAATAAGCGTTGCATCCGCAGAGCGTAGCTTTTCAACCTTAAGGAGGTTAAATATTTGGCTTGCTAATTGCTTAAATTATATGAACATAATATTATTTACGCAAACATTTATTTTAATTATTTCTTTGCTTTCATATTTTAATGCTTTAGGCTAGTATTGCTTCATATACACCGAGAATTGAACATTTCTGTTGATTCCATAATTGATCGATTTGCACGAAGCAAAAATAGAAATTTTGATTTTGTTTTTTAAAAAATTACCATTTTTAATTATTATAAATATACCTATATAACTTAGAATTTATTTATTTAGTTTAATTCATTGCTGTTAATGCTTTAGAATAATTAAATAATTACCTACCTAATTTGGTTTTAGTCCAAATTATTTTAATATATACCTATTTTAAACATAAATTTATGTAATGTTTATGTTTTATTTGGAATACTGTAACCAATTTCCGATAATGTAATTTTGAGATATATAAGGGGGGAAACAAATTGATATTTAAAATCGGCCTCCTTGAAGTTTGATCAAAACCACCACTGATGTGTGATTATTTTGTTTTGTTTTTTTTTTTTATTTATTTCTGTACACTTTTACTACCCGAAATAAAGCTCCGATTTTCACGAATAGCATATGATTTCAGTTGGAAAGTGAATGTAGTTGGTACTTTATTTAGGTCATTTTTCGAATTTCTCAAAATTGATCCTAAGAGGTAGAAAAAACAGCATTTTTCACGAAAACTGAAATTTCGACGAATTCGATTTTTATAATTCACGGTAACTCGTGCAATTTTAAAGATAGAGACTTACAAATTTTTTCGAGTGTTCACATAGCTAATATATATATGTGGTAAAATTTTGGAACCGTTTGGTTAATTTTTCTACAAAATATAGGACTTTGAATATTACGTAAAATTCTCGTTTTTATGTATATAATGTTTGTTAAAATTTGCAATTTTAGATATTATGGTCTGAAAATTTTACTGAAGTATATTTACATATTAATTAATATCGTATCAAAATATTATAAAAATCCCTCTTGACTCAATTTTTTTTTTATAGCTGTTTAATATTGAAATTTCAGTAAAATCAATATTTAAATATTTATATGGATTTTTCTTATTTTTATATATGAAGTCATTTTTTCGACCAGACATAATGCTCCGATATTTACGAATAGAATAGGTCTTCAGTAAAAAATTGAATGTAGTTGGTTCTTTATTTAGGTCGTTTTTTGAATTTTTCAAAATTGCCCCTATGCGGTAGTAAAAAAACGGCATTTTTCACGAGGAAATTGAAATTTCGACGAATTCGATTTCAATATTTGACGATAACTCGAACAATTTTGAAGTTAGAGACTAGACAATTTTATAGGGTGTTTATTTATGTACTAAGTATATGTGTGATACAATTTTGCGTTTTAAATATTTATAAAAAATGTCAAAATTTTAATCAATTCCTTCTTTATCTGATTGAACTTCGCTCAGAATCGTTTTTCGAATGCAATGGTTTATCATTGCATTCAAATTCTAATTAAAATTAAACACTATGATTTGCACACCTGTATCCCATGCGGCAGGAGTATCAGCTCGTCCTTTTATTTATCTATCTGTCAAGACACAATTGATTTGCATATTCGGTTAAATCATTAACTTTATATTATATGTAGATAATATAGGTAGGTATACGAGTACAATTACGTATAATATAATTTTAAAACTATGTTTGTTCATAATCTAATTCTAATTATTTTACCTAGGAAATGATAATATTGTTTTTTTGTATTTCATAGTAATCATTAATAAGTAATAATAAATAATAATATAATAAGTATATTCATAATTTCATACTATATTTGTATTTGTTTAATTGAATTCTAATAAATTAAAACTAATTAATAATTAATCTATTAAATGCAATTAATTTATTTTATTGGTCTAATAATCTAAAATAAATTACGTATTATATTTTAAAATATACTTATAGATACTGGTTTCCCTTCGATTAATTATTCTGCAATATACAAATAAAAACATATAAAGTACTATTATGTATTTTATTTTTATATAATATTTATAATAAAACAGAATATTCAATTTTGCTAAGACATTTTCAAGTATAATAACAAACGTTTTTAGATACCTACCTATGTAAATAAGTACGAATTAAAAAATATCTTTGTCATTAATAAAATAGTACCTATGCAATATTAATATGTCAGGTAAAACAATTATTATTATTATATACGTATTATAAGTAAATAATACATTTTTCATTATGTTAAAGTTTAAATGCAATGCATTTTAATTTTTTAATTTTATTTATACTTAAAAAAAATACCAAATCAATATTTAATGATATATCATATTTAAACTATTATATTAGAAAACACATAATCAAAAACACATGATCAAAAAGAAGAGCTAATACTGTCATGTAAAGGATACAGGTCCAAATATAGGAGAATGTTGAATATTAATTTAAATTTGAATGCATTGATAAATCATTACATTCGTAAAACGATTTTAATATAATATATTTATGTCTATGACTGTATATAAAAATGTAATTAATTCCTTCTAATATATTATTATATTGATATTAAAAAAAGCAAAAGTAGGGATAACGTCATAGAATGATACAGGTGTAAAGAGGATAGTGGTGAATTTTGATTAACATTTGAATGCAATAATAAATTACTTTCGTAAAACGATTTTGAGGGAAGTTCATCAGATAATATTATGCCTTATATTATGTAATATAATATGTGATATAATATATGATAATAAACGGGACCTGAGACGCCCCATTTCATGTTCTAAGTTCATCAGATAATATATGTACGGATTAAAATGTTCACATTTATCAGTCTCTATGTGCAATATAAATAATTTATCATAAAACCCCTAAATAAGCCGTCTAAATAGCCAAATCTGACAGTATTATTTAATAAGAATCGTTTTTCGATTGTAATAATTTATCATTGCAAGCAAAATAATGTTAATAAAAATTCAACAATATTCTCTTTATGGCTGTATCCTTTCCACAAGTATCCTTACCTGGCATTTTATATTTTAGATAGCTATAAATAAAAAAAAGAGCTGATACTCCTGCCGCACAGGATACAGGTGTGCGAACCATAGCGTTTAATTTTATTTATAATTTGAATGCAATGATAAACCATTGCATTCGAAAAAACGATTCTGAGCGAAGTTCAGTCAGATTATAATTTTCGTTTGAACTAAAAATATCAACTTAAAACAGCAATAAAAAAAAATTTAGATTAGGGATTTTTCTAATATTTTAGTATGATGTTAATTAATATGTAAGTATACTTCAATAAAATTTTCAGACCTTAATACCAAAAATTGACAATTTTATCAAACATTATATACGTAAAAACGAGAATTTTACGAAATATTCAATGTACAATATTTTGTAGAAAAATTTAAAAAACGGTTCCAAAATTTTACCACATATATATAATAGCTATGTGAACCTTCAAAAAAAATTTCAGGTCTCTATCTAAAAAATTGCCTGAGTTATCGTGAAATGTAGAAATTGAATTGGTCAAAATTTCATTTTTCGTGAAAAATGCCGTTTTTTCGTCATTTTTTCGAAGTTTTTTCTACCGCTTATAGTAAATTTTGAGAAATTCGAAAAATGACCTAAATAAAGTACCATCTACATCCACTTTTACATCTGAAACTCGCTATTCGTGAAAATCGAAGCGTTATTTCGGGTAGTAAAAGTGTTTTCAGAATATTTATTTATATGTATGGATTCTAAGATTTTCGTTTTCCTAAAAATATCAACTTAAAACGGCTATAAAAAAAAATTTTGACAATGGATTTTTATAATATTTTAGTATGATGTTAAGTAATATGTAAGTATACTTGAGTAAAATTTTCAGACCAAAATACCCAAAATTGCCAATTTTATCAAACATTATATACGTAAAAACGTGAATTTTACGAAATATTCAAAGTCTAATATTTTGTAGAAAAATTAACATAACGGTTCCAAAAATTTACCACATATGTATAATAGCTATGTGAATACCCAAAAAAATTTTCAGGTCGCTATCTTAAAAATTGCCTGAGTTATCGTGAAATATAGAAATTGAATTTGTCAAAATTTCATTTTTCGTCATTTTTTCCAAGTTTTTTCTACCGCTTAGGGTCAATTTTGAGAAATTCAAAAAATGACCTAAATAAAGTACCAACTAGATCCACTTTGCTACCGGAAACATACCCTATTCGTGATAATCGGAGCATTATTTCGGGTAGTAAAAATGTCTTCAGAATAAAAAAAAAAAAAAAAAAAAAAAAATCACACATCATTGTAAAACCAATACATTCTTCGCTTCGCTCAGAATCTAAAATTGTAAATGTAATAATTCACAATAAATTGGAAATAAGTTGATTAAATATATTAGATATTGAATAACATTTTCAAAATTATTCAAAAATTTTTGTCAATTTTATTTAACATTATTGTAAAATATTGAAATATAATAAACAGAATCCATATACTCGTAAATCTCGTAAATACTTTAAATATTGATTTAACTCATATTTAAAATTTAAACATCTGTAAAAAAAAAAAATAACCAGGAAATACGTTAACCAATATATGTATGTTTCAATAAAAATTTTAAAATATTTAAAAAATGTTTGTTAATTCTATGTAATATTATTGTAAAATATTAAGAAATAATAATAGGAATCCGCAAATACGTACATACCATAAATATAGATTTTACTAAAATTTCAAATTAAAATAATTTCTAATATTTTAGAAAAAATGTTAATACCTGTATATATATCACTATGCTTCAATCAAATTTTCAATATTTCATACATTATTATTTAATTATTTTAAAAGAAGTCTAGCTTTTAGACCCAAATGACTATCATTATAAATTATTTTGCTTTCAATAAAGCAAAGGTTGCTTAAGACACTTGTCCACGACATGTCAATATCGTTATGTAAAATAGTTATCATAATTTATAATAGTCTATGATAATTTTGGGGGGAGCCGAACTTGTTTTATCTTTCAGTCCGAAACGGATCTGCTGCGACTCATTCAGTCGTACGACCTTCTACGTCGTCCCCGCTCACACCACGACGTAGAGTCGTAGATTATTGTGATATGACGATAATATTTGATTACTGATTTACAGTGGATTGGAATTCGAAAACCTACGAAAACCATAGAATAGACGAGGGTGTAAACCGGTTGTTCGAACCACGAAAATAGCCACCTCTAGGAACCCTCTGTCGCCCGTAACTCGCCCACTTTCCATGTCTGCGTGCGTGTGCCCGGTCGTGGGTGCGATGAGTGGTGATGGGGAATTTTTCACCCCCGGAATAGTCTAGTCCCTTTTGAACCCGCCGCCGAGTGCACCTGCCCACCGACAGTATAGTGTGCGTGTGTGCGTGCTTGCGGCCGCGCCCGCGCATTTGAGTGTTTGTTAGCGTGTGTGGTGTGTTGTGTTTGTGTGTACTGTTTACAGTACAGGCGCCAACTCTCCGTCGCTGCAAATTGCTCCTTTTTGAGAGGGGGAATCCTCGTCCGTCACACTGCCATGACATGCGTGTTTGCGCGAGGTCTATTCGGTGGGGGTGAGCCCGTAACGTGAAAACGCACTCAGCCGCGTGCGTCGCGTGACGTCACCATCACTGACACGTACCCTAGAGGGGGTTGTCGGCGGCCGGACGACGGTGGTGAACTGGTGACTGCCGACTGGTGAATTTAAGTATTTTCAGTAACGTTCTCGACGTGTGCGAAACGTGTCTTTCGTGTAATTATCGTACGCCGGAGCGATATTCATACGAATAGTGATATTTTGTTTTAACTCGTGACCTATGTACAATACTATAATAATAACAATATTAATATCATACCAATCAGTATAATAAAGTCGACAAGAGCATCGTTTAAAACTACGCAATGCCGGAAACAAAAGTAAATAATGAAACATAATATAAATACATATATATTTATTATACTTACTGTTACAATAATATTATTTTAAATAACCATTTTATTGTTACGATAATTTCTAAACCTCTGTAATGACTAATGATGGTATAATAGATAATAGTAATAGTAATAATAACAATCATAATAAGTAATAATAATGGGTATTAATATTACGTGGAAAAAAGAACAGAATAACATTGTTATCGTCTTTCTTTCTTCCGCAATTCATCACCCTATCACAAAAACAACTGACTGGTAAAACAAAAAAAATTACACATTATAAATTAGTAATTAATACGACACGGGGAGCTTAAGGGATAATTATGTATTTCTATTTTTCGAACACTGTGTGATGGGATAGAGTTTAAGAATACATTTTATTGAATATTGCCAATAGATTGAACACTGCATATGGGTCGTGAGTAGGTATAGGTGAAAGATGGACAGCGGCAACACGTGTTTACGCGTCTTATCACGCGGAGGTCATGTTATAATAATATAATCACAACCTATAGGCTTATATAAATCATTACACGAGAACACACACACAGAACACAATATAATGATAATAATAATGCCATGTCGTCTTCGCGCACGCGCTTTGGACAAGGCGACAACCGCATAATATGAGTTGTTATCGGGCGGTTGTCCTAGGATCCAAACCACGGACCGGTCTCCCCCGAAACTGGTTTATAATAATTTATAATATTGTAATAATATATTGGGTTTATTTCATTTTAGTTTTTTCACCTTCCGCTTTAGATCCGAATCGACGGAAAACACAATACTATGTTATTATTATTATTATACTCTTAATATTTTTAACATTATAATTAATTATTATTATTATTTTTATTATTATATTATTATTTATTATAAACGTACCAGTATTTCGGTAATTCGGTATATTATTTTCTTAACGATTTGGATACCTACACTGGAAGGTCGTTCGGCCGCGAGTTCCGCACATACGAGTCACCCAGACGCACGGAATTGGAGACTTTTTATCATTCTACGTCGTATGTCCTCCGATTCACGCGCAGCCAAGGATGCGTGAGTGTGCATGACATAACATAAGCAGGCGACTTTCGAGAAGTTGTCGTCCGACGGTGACAATTTCGTGCCCTCGATGAGTTATGTGGTGGGAAAGACATGATGTTTCATAAAACATACAAGTCATTCCTTTGTCGTCGGCCTTAAAAGACTTAAAAATCGTATTTTTTACTGATGTTTATCATCTCGACTACTGTAGTTATGAAATGCATTTGAATACTTATGTCACAATGGCTTTTACGTTATCCCGCGTCTGCGACATTAACTGGTATCAAGGTGAATTCTTTTCTACGTGGTGGACAAGAAAGTATTTAAGACCCATTTAATTTTTGAGCTATAGCCCTCTAAGGAATGGTAACTAGTAATCATTTATTTCGGATCATAGATCAAAGATGATAAATTGTCCCGATACAATTATAATAATATGAGATAACCTTATATTATCAGACATTAACGTCTGCTAACGGGATAATATTACATGGGTATTTCATTTCCATTTTTGTTCACATTTCTTATTGTCATACACCGTTTGGCGTATCTATCTATATTTTGGCGATTAATCGTTTTTTTTTCTAAAAAAAAAAAATATACATTTTACCTAATACGAATATGGAATAATTACTTAGTATAATATCTAACAATTTAATTATAATTAAATTATTGATTCCAAAAAACAATTGTTTTTATTAATATTATAAAATAAAATAACATTTAAAATATAAATACTTTGGAAATGGGCACCTACTAAACTCTGATTGTTCACATTAATTATTTTTGTACTGTAAAATAATTAGTAGGTATTTGAATGAAATATTAAAGAAAATTGTGTAAAAACAAAGTATATCTTACAAAATAATTATATTTTTGAATACTTAGGCACTTGTTTTAAAATGTGAAATAAAATCAATGTGTGTATAAAATTATTAATATTCCTAATTTAACTAATATATATTCTAGTATTATTTGTTATTAAGTTGATAATAATGATAATAATAATTAATAACAATAATAATAATAATATATTCGTAATAGTTTAACGTTCTACTCGTACGTTCCTTACGGAACTTCCTTTTCCTTCCTTTACGGCTCGCAAACTTAATACCTAGCTAGTAGCTGGTATCTTGTATAGGGGCTTCCTTCTTGGGCTTCCCCCTCCCATTTTATTTCTCCCTTAACACTCTATTTATAATATATATATATATGTGTGTGTGTGTGTGTATGTGTGTGTGTGTGTATATATAGTATGAGAGAGAGAAAATAGAAGCAAAAGCGTTTTTGGTCGCCGGGTCGATATTGTGTTTCACAACGTGGGGGAGATATATACGTATTCAGGGGTGCCGGTACGGACAAAACAAGACCCCTAGAGGGAAGTCCCTTATTTCACATCCCCCACCACCCTGCCAGTAGTTTACAAGCTCGGTCACCCCATACACTACGGGAACCCCCCATTGCGGTGCCCGACCCCAGACGGCGCGTATATAGCTGCCCCGCCTCGAAACACTGCTGCGAACGGGGATTCTAAAAATAAACGGCCTTCGGTGGTACCTAGTAATGTATAAAAACAAAAAATTCTCCTCGAGCTTTTATTTTCACTCTAAACGTTACCAAGGCAACGTAAAATTTTCGACAGACTATTTTTTTTTTCGTTTTTATTTTCTTTTGAAATTATGTTTAGTACCACACTAAATATTGATGTCAGCTACAGTAAATAATCATAATATTATATTATGACATGATCATGACACTAGCGATATTTAGATATATACTCGTTATTAAAACGAAACCAATTCTATATATTTGTTATAAATCATAATTATATGTGGATGATATTAAAATTTAAAATACATTATAATTTATGCATAAAACATATTAAACTAATATGATAATTTTAATTAGGTATATAATATAATGTTAATATTATAATTTACATGGTCCACAGTTTAATAATACGTTGTTTTATAACAAATGTGAAACTGAATGTCGTATTTTGCGTATACTTTTATGATCAAAAATTAGAAGTATTATAGGTACATCCGGTTTTCGAGACTGCACACATTAATAATAGCCATTACAATAATACAAATTTATTGTTCCCTATAAAATAAATCGCATACCTCATTTGTTAATACGGGTCGTGTGTCTATATCGAACATCATTATTAATGAACACCACCAACTGTGATCAATATATTTTTTTTCTATAACAACGCGATTAATTCGAAAAAACAGGTTAAATGTCACATTTGTGTTCACGTTTTTTAATCTTATAAAATACCTACCCAAATACCATGAATATTCTTTATTATAGATTTTATAAAAAAATAAAAGAAAGAGAAATCGTGTTTTTTTTCGTCTTCGTAGCTTTTGGTCCGCGTCCTTTTCTTCCCTCCGTTGCTCACCCTTCGTAGCATAGGCTCTCCCTGCATTATTTCGTGCAATATTATCGACTCTGGATTCCCCCTTTACCCCCACTGAGTCATCGAGCAAAGGGTCGGTCCCCCTGGTTTTAATCCCCCTTTGACGCTGCCCCACTCCCCCAACGCTTGTACGCTCATACACACACACAAATATTATATATGTATAAATACAGGGCCCGCGCTTTTAACGATCGCTATGACGGTTCCCTCGTGGCAATTCTCCCCTACTTTCTTCCACTTAAACACACGAAACAAAAAACGAAAAAAATCATGCTAAAAAGGGTTGCTGGGCTGGCAGATTGAAATGCCCAGTCCAGTATCCCGTATTATATTGTAATAATAATCGATCGCCATAGACCATAGTTCAATAAATTATTTACTAAAAATAATTTATCTAATGCAATTTAAAATATAAATAATTTACAAGTGTTTATTCAATTATTATTATTGTTGAATATTATTTTTATGATTATCATTAATCGATTTTACGAAAAACAGTTACTTAAAAAAAAAAATTATTATTACATAAATTAACCATCTATTAAAATAAAAATAATGCAATATAATATTATATCATTAATCGTTATACAAATATTTTGAAATAATATTGACAACTAATAACTATAGTAATTATAATATAACCTGTGATTCAGTGAGTTGTAAAAAAGATGTAAAATTGATTAATAAAAAAGTAGATGACAAATTCTTTTCTTGTTGATGTTAACATAAAACTATTACCTAAATCGGATTTTAATTGAATATAAATTATTGTTCATCCTAATAGGTGTTAATGTGTTATATTGGATAAAAACCAAAATCATTTTGTACCAAATTATTATAATAACATTGTGCACGTGGTACGTCGAATAATATTCAGAATAATAAAATAGATACCATTGGTTTTTAGAATTATAAGAATATTATGGTAAGAATTTGATTAGGTAGGAAAATGACTTTTTGGGGGAAATTATTTTTCTATAGATTCAGCTGTATTGCTGGTTGTTTTTAAAACTGTATAGGTTATACTTCTTTGGTGCACACATGCGGGACCCTCGCTAAGGTTTTATAACGTTGCCCCATAGTCAGGATAATCGTATATGTAGCAGGTCTATCCAAAAAGGTCCGTCTCCCCCGCCCGCTATATAACCGCCCCCAGCCGAACACTCGTCCCTTCTGCTGTGCACGGTATACGAGAGTGTGCGCGCGCCCGCGCCAGCGCGTGTGTGTGTGAACTGTGAATATACACATTAGTACATTACTAAACCAAGGCCCCCCGGCACGACGCTCGGGTACGACGCAGGGGTGACCAAAATTCAGATTAATGTTTTACGTTCAAAATATATAAGTAACTCGTATAGGTACCAAACATTTTGTAAATTTTTTGTAAAATGCATTTAGACATTAAGCGCCCTGAGGCAACATTTTACTAGCGCCCCCATCAAGAAATTATTATATTTGAAATTTTTTATTTTTTCCTTCAAAAACTATTAATATTCGCTAATGTTAGTTTCTGCAATCGATTTTAAAACATCAAAATACACATCTTATAAATAAGACAATAACAGCTAAATCAAAATTGTTCCAATTAGTAATAAGTAGAGGTCGGATTTAAGTATATTCTTTAAAAATTCTAAAAATATGTTATTATGTCGTTAAAAAAAGGCAATATATTATCTTAATATTCTTTTAAAATATTAAATTTACGATGTATATTATATCTAGAAATTCAATGCATACCTTAATAAAATAAATTATGTTAATATGTAGGCAAATATAATAATAAATGATTTTTTTGTATACTTTATTATTTATTTAAAAGTATAAGTTAATACTAGAAATTAGAATATTAAAATTATAATACTTAGGTACAATAATTAACAAATGTTATATAAAAATGTGTAGGAAAAAATATAAACGCTGCCGAATGAGTGAACGACTAAATAATAATCAATCAACAAGAATCAATAATATAAAATTATTAACTTATTGTTAAATTCTATCATAGTATTCATAGTATAATATTATTTGTCTAAATGCCACGTGCCATACCCCTATTATTCCGATAATTAACTACACGTTGCCATGGTATTAAATTATATTTACATGGAAATATGAAAAAAGTACAAAAATAAATAAATACGAGTACCTATATAAATTTGTATTTGGTAAGAATTTATAAAAATAATTTATAATTTCGTAATGGGTATATTGGAAACTAAGAAAATTTTCTCTAATAAAACCCATACAATTTTTTTTTAAATGTTAAAGAATTGCTTAATCCTATAGTCCATATAACTATATTTTATTTATTTATTAATTCATGAAATAAATAAAAATTAATTTAAATTCACAATTTATTTACACACTACAATTTTTCTATTTTCCTTTAATTATTATCATAAATTCATATACATTTACCGCCCTTAAATTTTACCACCTGGGGCATTCGCCCCATTCATCCCCCTTAAATGCGCCACTGTGTACAGTAGATATTAATTAAATAATAATTTCCGTTTTCTAAATATAAACCACACCATAATAATATCAATATTATACGAATGTCAGTAGTTTATTATTTTTACGCACACATGAAATTTATGTAATAGTATCGAATATTTTTAAATACCTTTTTTTTATTAACAAATTAAATTGAATTGCAACATTATAAATATATATATTCTACTTATAAATAATTATTTTTTATTAATTAAATATTGAAATTATATAATATAATATAATTTATTTTATAGACGACTAATGATATGGAATTCGGCAATAAATCATTTAATCTCCGTTGGAATAATCATTTGGAGAATTTACGAGCACTGTTCGAATGCTTATTTAATGAACAAATTCTTGTTGATGTAACAATTGCATGTCAGGATGGCATGTTAAGGGTATGAATTGTAATAAATGAAAAGTAGTAATTCAACTTGTGCTTATTATAATGTTTTATGTTCAGGCACATAAACTAATTTTATCAGCATGTAGTCCATACTTTGAAACAATATTTCAAGAAAACCCGTGTAAACACCCAACAGTTATAATGAGAGGGGTTAGTGTACAAGAAATGCAAAGCCTGTGCCAGTATATGTATGTTGGCTCAGTCGAAGTACAAGAAAATAGTTTAAGCTCTCTCTTAAAAGTAGCCAGAGAATTACAAATTAAAGGTTACTTATATTAATTATTATAACATATACTTAATATTTTGGTGTTGAATCACTTGTAGAATTTTTTATTTTTAAAAATAAAGACCTAATTTCTACAAATAATTTGTTTTTATTTTAACAAATACACATTTTAAGACCAAGTCTTCATCATTAGTGTTAAACAACTACTGACTAGTTTTAGACTCAGTTAAAACATGACTCAGTAGTTGTTTAGCACTGATGATGAAGACTTGGTCTTCGAAATGTGTATTTGTTAAAATAAAAACTATTTTTTTGTTTATAAATTGGGTTTATTTTTAAAAACATATACTTAGTAAATAGTATATAATATTTAATATTTTACTCTTTTTGTAGGTTTGTCTGAGAAAACTGTATCTAATGATCAACCAAAAGTTAAGCCAATGTTCAATTATGTACCAATTAAAACTGAACCTTCTGACCAAGATGAAAATAATAAGTCTGAAATGGTAATAAAATAATACCTAACTTAAAACAAACATAATTAATTTAATTAAATAACAATTTATTTTAGGCCAACAGAGGAAATAGTTCAATTGAAACGGGTTCTAGATCATTCCAAGTTCCTTGTGAAGATGACTCATCTGATAATAATACTTTTGATCACTCAACCATGCTGAGTCCACAAGTAATGATGGACGAACAAATGGATGAAAACAAACCAACAATATTGTCACAACCTAAGTATCAACCAACTCAAGTCGATTTTCAGGCGTTTCTTGAGGCCCAAAATAAAGTTAACCTTACTGGCTCAGTCGAGTGTCCAACATGTCAACGAACATTTTTGAACAAACAAAACCTCAGGCGTCATATGCAAACACATTCTGGTCTAAAACCACACCAATGTTCTTTTTGTAATTTATCATTTCTAAGGCTTTCTCATTTGCAACGACATCACAGAACACATACCGGAGAACGGCCATTCACATGTACTGAGTGCCCAAAGAGTTTCTCAAGATCCGACAAATTAAGATATCATATTATACAGCAACATGCCAGTATGGCTCATCTTCCTGGACCTAAGCAGAGAGGTAGACCAAAAAAGGTCAGCATAATGTAAATCCTATATTAAGACACTGTTGGACTACTAGCATACATAGCTTACCTAGAATGTATTCTGCAAATATTTTCATATTGTATGCTTAAATTTATTCTTATTCCATTAATCATAGTAAATTGCCTGTGTTATAGTTTGAATCGCCAACCAACAATGTAGATGTAACAATGGTGGCAAATATACAAAATTTTGAAGAACAATGTGTACCGGTACCTGTACAAGAACTCCAAGAGCCTCTGAATTTAGCTCATTAGATCTCTAATGTAATTAATTATGTTTTTTTTTATTTAATTTTTGTTTAAACAAATGTGTTCTTTACTATTTTAATATTATAATTTATAATGAAATATACATGATTTTTGATTTGTATGAAATTAATGAAAATATTTTATATCTAGTGTGGATTGCATACAAACTTATACAGGCCTTGTATTCTTCATTTATATTATATTGCACACATTTTGATGTAGTATTAAAAAGTAATGATAAAAACTTGAGCCTCTATATCTATTGAGAATTTTGTATTTTTTTGTAAACATATATTTTTTTTTCATTTTTATTATAATTAATAAAATTGTATTATCATTAGATTCTTTCATTGGGTAGAATTTTTACCATAACCCTAACCATGCCATCTGGTATTGTTTGTTTTCAAGATTTGGTTACTTATTTAATTTTAATTTAATTTTTTTTACATAATATCTGAGAAAAATAATATGTTTTTGATAGCTACCTAATAAAAATGTAATAAAAGACTGATAAAATATCTAAAATTATAATAGTAACCATTGAATGCAATAGAAATCAAACTTTCCAGTATAATTAAATAATTAGCATACATTAGTACTTATCTTATATGTTTTAATTAATACAAGTTAATGATGAGTTGTATTATATCGTTAAAAATATATTAATTATATTTTATGCGTGTTTCATATACTTATACAAATTATTTAAGTAATTTTATTTTATATAAGTATATAACTATATATATATATATACATACACATATATATATAATATGTAAAAGGAATATTTTATTAATAATTATAAGCAAGTGTGTATTTTGATATATTGTATATATATTTTTTTTTTTAAGTGCTGGTTGAAGGTGCTAAACAGTTATTCGATCCTAAACTTTTGAAAAAACTACCAGTTTTATTTGTAGGACTCAGTTGGTTTAAAACAATTGGATTGCAACTTTGGCAGCTGTTCTTCCTCAAATGTCTATTGTTCACGTGCATTAATGAATTTTTTAATAAACCTATTTGTGTTGCTAATTTAAATATCTCTTCTTTCAGTTCTTCATTCTCTGTTTGTAAATCAATCGTTTCGTCACATATTTCGCTCATTTCGTATGCCATTAAACCTTTGGCCTGAAGCTTGTTGTCCCAATGATCACCTTGACCATTTAGTACTCGCACAACTTTTGAACCAAATACTAAAGCTATAGTTATTGATGTACTTAATTGAGTTCTGATGAATCCTAATGTATACTTGAAATTGGGTCCAATATCCGGAAACAGAAAAAAGCTAAAAAAGTATGCATTATCCAATTATTATAGTATATCTTATACAACAACAAAGCAACTGTAATTTTAATTATCATTATCAGTACAATTATTGTCTTACTGAATCGTCATCATGATGATATTAACTATAAATATGTTATAGATTGCAAAATTGATCAATTGTGCTTCATTGTAAAATGACTCTGCGTTTCTAACCACATAGCACACTCGAACTCCCCATGCCAGGAATAATACTTCACCTAGAAAAAGAAGAATCATTTTTAATTTAATTTTATGGTATTTATGTTATAATATACAAGATCTATGTACCGGCTGCCAAACAATAGTCCCACCAATCGTTTGAACACTTCCAAAATTTCAACTCTGTTTCCGTTTCCTTTTCCAGTACAGCTTGTGGTGGATCGCTGAGTGTCCATGATCCCATATAAACCAATATTATCATCAATATCGGTGTCATCCATTGCAACAGTTGTTTATCGGTGAGTTTCAATTTATGTGCTGATTTTACTCTGTAAGTCAATGACACCCTCCATGTCTTCATCAATAACGATGAGTATGTTATGCAAAATCCAAAATGTCGCGTCCATTTTGTAGCCACGCACAACTGCTGAGTGCATTCAGGAAACATAATACCCATCTAAATAGACATGATGATGTAGAATAAATAAATAATACAAATTTTTTTAACAAACATATTTTGATTTTTAACATTTAAGTATATTTTTATATTAATCGAGATTGATGTTTAAGTTTTAACTTATAAATATTATGACAATTGACAAATGATAATAATTGAACTTCCTTACATTAATAACCAGATAGAACAATATTTGTTATATAGTTACTCTTTGTATAGACCATAGTTAAATACAATGTGTACATTAAATTAAATATGATTATTAAAATAGATACCTACCTATATTAATTTATAAATTATAAGTGATATGAGATGATGAAATATAATAATTATACTTGATTATACTTATATAACAATAATAAAATAAACTAATAAGTAGCTGGAAATAATAATAAAACTAATAGGTATTTATTATTATTATAATATGTGTCATTATTTATTATTAATAATCAGTTAATATAAATTATTAACTGTAGGTATCAGGTATTTTGTGAATCTTACATAAACCTGTAGTAAAATTCCTATTATCAAAAATACTTATTTTTAATTAATAATATTTCTTATTATTAAAAACTATAACATATACTATATTGTTATAATATAGGTAAATTTACATTATAATAATGATTTTATATATTTTACTTCATACACCTTTTATTTTCATTTATGTACCTAGTTGATAGTGCTCTAGTAGACAATGTCAATAAAGGTCAAATTATAAATTGAAAATTGTAAAATAAATAATATACCTAGGTAATTTAATTATTGTATAAATATATATACCTACCTACCTAATTGGCTAATATTGAAGAATGATGAATAGGTACCTACTATATAAAATATTTAATTAATGTAATATTGTTAGTTCAATCACTGTTTATTAAAATAAAATATGGTAGGTATCAATGTCACAAAAATATTAAAAAGTAAAAATAAAATATTTACAAAAATATTAAGTAACTAACTTAACCTACCCTATATTTAAGAAATAGTTCATTTTAGTATTATATATAGATTTTGAATTCATAAAATAAAAAAATATATATGTGAAATCGAAAATAATTATTTAATTGAAAAAATTATTAATTACGATATAACTTATAATATAACGCAATATAATATATACATATCTGTTAAAAAAATAATTTAATAAAATACCTATTAAGTATGTTTTAATCTACTTTTATTTACCTACCTAATTATTTTAATTGTAATACATATATATTAAAAAATATTATATAGGTATTTATAGAATAAAATAATTGTAGGTATATATATAGTTATAATTTATCACACAATCTAGATAGGTAGGTATATAAGAGATCGAGTAGGTACCTAATTAGTTAGGTATTAATTAGGTATGTTTTATTTTGTTTAACATAATCGATTTTCACAATCATACTGTAGGAAAATTATTCATCAATTCATCGTTGTTTCATAGAATAACCATACATTTAAAGAAGTTGTTTTATGAATTAAAATTTGAAAAACTAAATAGGTAGGTATTATTGAAAAAAAAGTGTTTTTCTATTATCTATTACCTATTTTATATTTTTCACGTTTAATAAAAATTTTTATATCCTTACTACCTTAGTTATAGGTAAGTTATAACTAGGGTTAGTTCTTAGTTATACTTATAAGTACCTACACTTAATAATGCTTAATGACTAATGAGTTCAAAATTAGTACCTAGATATCTATATATAAAATAATAATAAATGTATTGCCACATAAATAAATCATTGGACATATCTATATTAATAAATTATTATAATACATATTAAATATTTCAACCCATTCATTATTTTTGTAAATGATTATTTACAATATGAATTATTATTATATTATTTAATACTTATTAAATGTCTACAAGAATAGTCTGAAATCGCTAAGAATAAAATAGAAATTAGGTACCTACATCATAATACTATATGAATATTCGCACATCGAAATGATAGTAGACGTAGGTATCTACTTCTACATGTAGTATGTACCTATATATACCTTAATACGATTTAATAATACTAATAATTTTAATTATTAAAATCTTGGATAAATATTTTATTCGTATCATATTTACTTCCGAGTACATGATTATGCATCCAATTAACGTTATGATTAGAAACGTTGGACTTGCAATTCGAAAAACTTTGATACGGCGGTTTTTATGAACAAACCATATCAATATCACCGTTAATATAATGCATACGACGGTAACTCCGAGAAATGTGCTTCTGAAACGTAGATATTAGACTTCACTTACATTCTATGAATCATCAGAATTTAAATATTTGTGTTCTATAGTTTATACCTTTGTGTCCAACTAAACTGAGCCATACAACTTCCTGGTCCATCGCATACGTCGCATCCTTCCCAGCACTTTTCACACGAGTACTCTTTTTCGATTTTTTCTGACAATGCCACTAAAATTATCATTTTATATTATAAATAAACATACAATTGAAAACTTATTATTTTTTTTTAATTTTTTTGTGTTAATATTTCGATTATAGTATCATTTTATGGACACTGACCATCAACTAGTCTTCCATCAAATTTCGTATGTACCGAGTAATATCCTAGTTTACAGGTACACCAGTAATTTCCAGCTGAAAATGGACGATCGTTCAACTTATACGTGCAATTTGTCGTGTGATGACACTTATTAGTACCGTTTAAAATATTAGACTCTTCAGATATATCACATTGATTAATAGTGACGGTTGACAAATTAGCTTCAATTAGAACTCTATAACACGTATTTTAAATAAAATTTATTATTTTTGCAAATTGTTTCTGAACGTTTAAAATAATAATTACAAATTTATTACTAATGACATATTTTATTGTTATTTATAGGTTTATTGATTATACAACATATTTCATTAGGTAGGTATATAATACATTGTATAACTTTTATTTATAATATAATAATACAATAATTAACGATTTTAATTTTAATTGTTTTTTATACTTCTTTAATAATTAGTAAATTCTCACATTTAAATTAAATTCTCCATAATTTATGTTTAAGTCTTATATTTGTATAAATTACTATAAATTATAATTAAATTAATAATTAACAGTTAATGTACAGTATGTAGGTACACTGTTGTATATCTACAATAAGATGAATGTTAATATTAAAATTGTAGGTATATAAGTACCATACTGTAGAACCGAACCTAAATATTTTTCTTACCTATAAATATAATAATATTATATTAGTACTTATACTATACTCTATATTTATAGAGTGTAGAATCTACATCTATAGATGATATTGGATATAAATACTTTTTTAAATTCGACTGAAAACATACTTGACTTTATTTTCTAATATGACTTCCACGTGTTCAATGAAACTACTTTCATTGCACTTCCAATAAGTATAATTGGTTTTGGTAATTAATGAATAATACGAATTTGTCGATTTCTTATATGATTTAATTTGTTGTGCTCCCGAATATACTTGTAATAATATCAATTCTGGTATTGAATTCCAGAGCCACTCGAGACCAGCTGCTAACAGTTCTAAACAAAATTTAAAATTTAATTATTAAAATGATTCAAACAAAATCCAGTGTTGAAGTGAAGTTATAACCATGTTACTATGTTAGTAAGGCTTACCGCGCTGGATGTTCACATCTTGTTTGCTCAAAGATTGTAATAACTCAAATTTGGATTCCAGAGACGCTTTATGCCAAAACACCAACGGCATATCATATTGTTTTTCAATACAATCGAAGCTATTATTTCCAATGGTCGACACTCTGACAACATCGATAGGAAGCTGTGCGTCTATTAAGACAAAATGAATACAAATAAGTATGAACAGAATATTAAACGGCAGTAATAGACACGATATCATCGATGTAAAGTCATAACAGTAAGAGACAAATAGTCAAAATGGTCAGAAAAACTGAAACAAAACCATAATAATGTCCATCCAATTAAAGCCGTACAAGTGGTGGGGATCGAATTCTACCAAACAACAATTACGTAGCTATTAGTAATTATTTTATTGCTTCAATATATTACATTTAATATATATATGTGTGTGTGTATGTGTGTGTGTGTGTCTTGGGTTTGAATTATATAATATAAACGGTTACATTTGTTTGTCCGTCTAATATTTAAGAAATATAATAGAAAACAGAAAAATATTGATCGTTGAGTAAATCGTAAAAAAATATTGTACAATTTTATTTTATTAATTGTATTTTTTTATTTAATGACATCATAATTATAATTATTAAAGTATTATTATTATAGTATAACAGTTAATCTTTATTATTGCAAAGAGAAAGAAAATGCCAGTTTGCAAATATGAATTTAAAAAAAAAACGGAATATAATAGTGGAAATGAATATTATAGTCATGGACTCATGGAAGGATATTGTTTTATTATAATATATTAAAAGTTAGAGTTGAATACAATAATACATCATTGCATTCGAAAAATGATTATGAAAGAAGTGTAATCAGATAATGTACATTAGTGACTAAAATTTTAATATACGAGTAGGTACATGATAAATTAGGCAAATTTATTTAGATTTAATGAAATCAAACTATCAAAGTATACAGTAACGATTCCAAAATTGTATCACACTATCATGTATGTCAAATATCAATGTGAGTACTCAATACAATAATACAAGTATCATGTCTTATTATGATTTATATTGTTTTTTATTAGTATTATCATTAAATAAGAAAAATCAAAATTGTTAAAATTAGTTCCCATTATTTTTGTATTATTCCTTATACATAATTATTGAGAATTTCGAAATATGACGTAAGTTTTAAAGTACTAACTATAGATATACTTTTTATCGAATGCATTCGTTAATAATCGGACCACGTTTACTGCGTCAATGAATACTTATACAGTTATACAAATAAAAAAAAATTATCTATACGACTATAACTATAATAACATAAATAACTTTCTCCACACACTTATTCACTTATTATGTTTTAGAATTATTTTTTGTTTATAAAACTAAAAAAAAAATTATTGTACAAATTAATTGATATTTAAAACCGCAAAATAAAAGAACGAGTAAAAAATTTAATATTATGCATATTAATACATGTTGGTAGGTACATTATACATTTGTACATATCGAATATCGTTTATTTTTTCATTACAAATATTTAGTTATTGTTTAAATTTTAGAACATAAATAATTTTTATTTATTATTTTTTATTTGGTTGCCAATATACAGGCGCGGATCCAGAAAATTTTAATAGGGGGTGCTAAGATAAAAACAATTAGGTAATAGTAGATATATTTTTCTCATTTCTTTTAAATTTATGTATAAAAAGTTTTTCAACATTAACATTTTTAATAAATATTACTTTTAATTAACATTACAATAATAATGAAAAAAAAAAAAAAAATTAAAATATTATTTTAATATATAAATAAATTTTATTGGTGGTCCAACGACAGGGATTGTTTGAGCACCCATAGCTCCCCACGCTGAATCGGTGGCCCGTAAAATTCCGGAAAATAAATCGACGGAACGTATAAATTCCGGAACGTATTATTACGGACCGTATATGCCCGGAATCCAAAAATAAAAAACCGTATTTGTCCGGAACGTATAATGACGGAAATGTGTATAGTTCTAAACTATATAATCCCGGAACGTATTTTCCCGGAATTAAAAAACCAAAAGCCGTATTTGTCCGGAACGTATATTGACGGAAAAGGTTGCTGTGTATACTCCCGGACCGTATTTTCCCGGAATTTATATCACCGTTATAGTTGGGTCTTAGTAACCTTAAACCAAGATACAATATTAATATTTACATACCTCATACTACTACACCATCAGCAGTGATACATTTTTCCATGAAGACTAGAGATCTTTATCAAAGAATTGATTATATTTATTCTATTACGCAATGTAATGATTTTATTATTATTATTTTCGATAATTTGTTATAGTTTGATGGAGTCATAGTGTTGTTTTTTCCATGAAACATTCCGGAAATATACGTTCCGGACAAATACGGTTTTTGATTTTTGGATTCCGGGCATATACGGTCCGTAACAATACGTTCCGGAATTTATACGTTCCGTCGATTTAATTTCCGAAATTTTACGGGTCCCCACGCAGTTATACATTACATTCCGGAAAAATACGGTTATTGAATTATGAATTCCGCCAATATACGGTCCGTGAAAATACGTTCCGGAGATATACGTCCCGGACATATACGTTCCGGATTATTATAGCCCTCCGCTGAATCCGCGCCTGTCAATATATCGTAGTTAAATTTATTTTTACAGTTTCTTATAAAGTTGTATTATAATATTTCATAATTCATAATATATATAATATTATAATAAATAATAATATACTATTAAATAAAATACAAATAAATATTCATATAATTTTAAATGCATTTTTAATATTATAATAATTATTCGCCATGAGTTATAATATTAATAAGCGAGGGAATGGATACAGGTGTAAGGACAATTTTTTGCAATATATTTCCCGATTCCCGAATATTAGAAAAATATTAAGGATCAACTTTTTTTATAGGTGGCTAAAGTTGAAATTTAAGTGTAATCAATTATCAATATTTCATCAGTATTTATTTATATAAATTTTCCTATTATATTTCAGTATTTCACAAAAATGTTAAATAAAAATCATAAACAATTTTGAAAATTTTATTGAAGCTCAAATACATTTTAGTATTTTACTAGACTCGATTCTATTCCAATTAATTGTGAATATTACATTTACGATTTTTTTTTTTTTTTTTTTTTTTTTTTGCAATTATTTAAAGTATAAAAGCAAGGGAGGGGTGATACTGTTATGGAAAGAAATAAGGAATACAGATGTAAAGAAGATAGTGTTAAATTTTGATTAACATTTGAATGCAATGATAAATCACTACATTCGTGAAAACGATTTTGAGGTAAGTTCATTAGATAATACCTGTATAAAATATTATGCACCTAAATTGATTAAGCTTTTTATATTTATTAGTTTTTACGTTTAATATAAATAATTTATCATAAAACTCCTAAATGAGTCGTCTAAAGCCTAAATACCCAAATCTGACAGTACTTTGCTCATCAGAATCGTATTTCGAATGATTTATTGATTTATCATATAATTATTTTAATATAATAATATATAATATATATATTATCATAGGCGCAACTAGGGGGGCGCAAGAGGGTCTTTAGCACCCCTGAGTTAATATTTAGCACCCCTTGTTTTCTTTAGGTCTTATTATAATAATTACAGTAAAATACTGTCAATTTTAAGTTTTAAAGTTTTATTTAGAACTATTTTGTTCAAATGTCTTATAATATTGTAATCTATGAATATAATAAATTGATAATACTGCATGAAACTTAGAAAAAATATAAATTGTAAATGTCTACTTATTAGGATAATAAAATATGTTTAATTAGAATTGTAATAGTGATTCATAAAGACATAAATAATTGGGAAATAGCACTTGATGGTGTGGGGGCACGGTTTATTTTTTGTTAGGTACATAATTTTAGCACCCCCAATATTTAGGCTCTAGTTGCGCCTATGTATATTATATATATTTAAACATATTATACGAGTGTATTATTAATATTATTATAAAACAAATTGGTACATTATTAATTATTATAATTAGGTAATTAATTAATTTTAGTAATTGTGTCCTTCAAAAGTACACTTGTTGACGATCGCTTTACAGTATCATGACTAGGGTTACAGAAACATAAAGACAAAATATAATGTAGTGAACACAATATGAGTAGGTAGTAATAATGTATAACCTGCAGTGTGAAGAATATTGTTGTATTTTCTTGTGCGTTGTATTTATAACAAAAAAAAAAAAAAAAAAAAAAAAAAAAAATACATCCTAAAACATTAGGTATCTTAATGTAGGTATTAATTATATTTGGTATTTGTTAAGTATGTGACCTATGGAATTTATCGATACTTAGTGATAATATCAATAATATTATAGTATATATACCTACAATATACTACAATTGACTACAATATTATAGTATATTATAATTAGTAGGTATTTAGATTTATTAGATATGGTCATATGGAATTAGAATAATTTAAATACATTTTAACAGATGAAATTATATTTTATAATATAAAATAGGTAAGTACATTATTAAAGATTAAAATTATTTTTCATTGTGTGAAAGCAACTTATAGTCCATTTTAACTCTACAATTCATTCACAAACAAGTCAAACGTGTGCGTGTGTGCGTGTGAAATTACTAAAATATACGTGTCTACACGTATTTGTACTCACATCGTGGACACATAGTATCAGGGCCGTATGAGTACTGAATGGAAACAGATTTACATGTTCATTATATAAATAAGATATAACATATAAGTGATATTAAAAACGAAAACATTTTATTTCTTTAACCTTTGGATTAAAAATTGTGCATCAAAATTGCTTATTCCATCATTAATTTAAGATTGAAATTGATATTATCAATTTATATAATTATAATATGAATTAATATATAACAATATATACAATATACAAAATACAATATAGGTAACATAAAAACTTGTTTATCATTAGAATAATTTTTTATATAAAAAGAAAATTATAATATTTAAAAATAACTGATACTGGTATTTTAATATTATAAAAATATTGTAAGATAATTTTAATTATAAATATTATGGAATAATTTAAAAAACAAAAAAATATTATTAATATAATCGTCTAATATTTTTTACTTATTGGGTATGAATGTACCAAATAATAAACAAAATGGAGCGACAAAAATTTAATGCAGTAGTATAATTAATTACAATTAATAATTTATTATAAATTTATACCTAATAAGCACCTAGTTACAATTAATAATTTATAATAAGGTATGTATTAACGAAAAGTATTCATCGATTGAGAAAATAAATCGTACTTATAAATTTAACGTAATATAATTAAATCTGACCAATATGATAATATTTTCGAATAAAATATTGTTCTTAGTTTTCTCAATTTCAGACATAAGTAATAGATTTAAATTTTAAATACGAAAAATTCAAATAATAATTAGTGTGTCTATACACTTATACAAAGATATAATTATTTTTAAAAAATATGTAATTAATCTATTATTAAATTATTTTATTCTCTATTCTTTAGTATTTTAAAAATTATTAATTTATATATTATTAAAATTTATTTGTTTTTACTCTTACTATGCAATTTAACCATTCTTTTCTTAAAAAAATTATAATTAAAATTGTACCTAATATGGAATACTATGTAAAAATGTATCAGTAACCTATAAACCAATTTAAATGTTACCTATTCTAAAGTGGAAAAGAATGTCTAAAATTTCAATCGTCTTAATCGGAAACTGAAAAGGTGTCAGTCACACAAATCACGTCCTGTTTTTATCATTGTTGCCGACTTACCGTAAGATTATTCCGCGATCAATGACCAGGAGTTCATCCGTATTTCTTATTTTTTTATTACGACAAAGTCGATTTTTAAGCGGTCCACCTAACCAACGGTCAAGCATACTTTTATAAGCCAAACGTCCACCAGGATTATATGCTGTTTCGAAGTACCTAGTTTTGAATAAAACAGAGATACGAAATAAATAATGAACAAAACAGAAACTGTAAAACGATTTTATACAATAATAATATATTATTATAATATTTTATTATATTAGATACTCATGATAATTATAATATGAGCATAAAATATGGAATTATTTACAATTTGAAAATTAATACTTCATTTTAGTTTGCACAAGAAAGAACTGAAGTACATAACTAAGTTTTTGAACAATTTTCATAAATAAAATGAAATATATGGGTGAATTAATACTTAATATTATTGTTATTTGGATATTGGATACGTATATAACTGAATTATAAATAAAAAATAATGTTACCAATAATAATATAAATTTGATTTAATAATTAATTAAAATATTATTCTTATAACTTTTTAGAAAATGTAAATATGAAGAACACTTGAGCACAGCTTACGTTTTCATCGACAAATTTGTTACTAAGTAATAAATTGATTGATATTATAATATGAAAATGTAAATTTCTCATTTTTTAGTTGACAATGCAGCGAAGGGACAAAACACAGTCTAAAGTTGCCCGAGCAATAGAATAATAGCTTGTGGTAAGCTTGAATTGTTCTTGTTGAGGATGCTGATCGTACACACTACACGAGAACCCATAAGTGTACATAATAATAATATTATGTGTATTTATATAATATATTAATATAATAAAATTCAATTATAATTGATAATTATTGTTCGATTTATAATGGCACACCTACTATCGAACGGAAACATTCAGTTAATTTTTTTTATCGTGTTTATATTTTTTAATGATAGTAGAACTTGTAGAGTTATAATTTAAATTAAGAAATAATACAATATAATGTAGGTAATCAGAATTTAATATTATAATAATATTATCGTCGATAATAAATGTTGATGATTTGACCGACTGTGGTCAATAATATCGATAAAATTATATTATTGTATTCGATACGATTGGACCTTATTATTGCACGGGTTTGATTTCTGAATATCAGGGACCCAGTAGCATACGGTTATACGGAGCTGCGAAGATTACGACAACGTTTGCGGGGGAAATGAGAATGGTAAAAAACTCATACAACAGGATATCATAATGATAATATTACAGTAAAATAATTTCTCTTGGTCAATTCATTATTTTATTTATCAATGCTGTTAAATTAAAAAAACACGATAATATGATTATAAGTTTTATACTTAAGTGCTTTTAAATATATTATATTATATGTTACGGTTCATGTTTATAATAAAATAAAAAAATAAAAACTATTAAAATTAGTTTCTGTGGACATTGGCGATCCATGTTTTTTGATAATCTGAATAAAGTTACAACAACGAGTATGTATAGATACAATTCTCAATCAAAAGCATCATACACTGTTTATTTTATCAAAGAAAAAAAATATTATTTTAGTCATTTTCAGATAAGTCCATGTGGTCGATAATGATAAATTGATAAACCATTATATTAAAAGTTAAAACTACACATAATCGTACAAAAATAAATTTTGTAACAAATAAATATAAAAAAAAAAAAAACATTGTACCTATTGATTTTAAAAATATTTTACGTTTACACGAATGAATATTTTTTCAAATACTAGATTATATTATTTTCAGCTTAGCGTATTTAAAAATCATCATTTTTATTGTTATGTGTTTATTACTTGATATAGTAATAACAAAACAATAATAAAGTCCATCATCATTATGATATCATATTTTTTCTATTTCACTATAAAGATTTCATTTTTAAACAAAATGCGATAGAAAAAACGACGGAAAAATGACGAAACAACGGCATGTTTCACGAAAACTAAAATTTCGACGAATTCGATTTAATTATTTCCGATAATTTTCGTGAATATATAAAATGTTCTAAAATTTTCAATAATATTTTTCTATAATGTTTGATAAAAATGATAATTTTGCGTTTCAGTGTATGAAAATTAATAATATAATCTAAAAAAAATATATATTTAACTGGGTTCAAAATATTATACAAATATCAAGGGTTAATTAGTTTTATAGCTCTTTAAAGATTTAGTGAAATCGATACGCGATGATAATTAATAATTATAATATAGTCTTTAAGACATGAATTATTATTCGAGTAAAATAATATTATGAAGTAGTGATGTAAGTAGGAAATTTCCATTTAGACATTTAGAAATTTCCAATAGAAATTTCTAGAGAAAAATTGTATTATTCGTTTTTATTTACATACATTTTATTTTGATTATAAAATAAAGCAATTGATACCGCGAATGAAATCCTCGTATATATTATGAAAGATAAGAATATCTGATATAAAATTGTACTTTAACATCAGATTCTGATTTTTAATTTGTATTAACTCCGTATTAGATTTATTGTTTATATTTTAAAAATAAAATATTTGAATATTAAATGAATAAAATTTGAATAACGTATTTCTAATGTTTTAATAATATATATTAAAATTTATATAGGTATTAATAATATTTACACTCATAAAGTCTGAAAAATAAGCTCTATTAATTAATTTAATAAAATTTAAGAAATTTCTGAAATTTTCAGAATATTAAATTTCTGAAATTTTACATCACTATTATGAAGGCACAAACCTGGAAACCAGTGATTTAATATTATGTGATAACTGATAATAATAGGTAATATTATTATCATTATAAAATCAATGATAATAGTAAAGGCAAAGAATTGTCTTCCTCAATAAAATCGTGATCGTATAAAAACATCACCTCAACGGCGGTGCCGTCAATACGCATGGAGTCCTGATACTACGGGACGTGGAACGGACCGCTTTCATTGTTCTCGGACGTCCGCCCACGCGTGCGCTCGCCTCGGCCACACAAGAACCGATCGGACCGATATAAGCATCTTAAGTATTAATTATTATAATTTATTTGTGATCTTGAACGAGACATAATAATAAAAATAATAATAATTTTAATTCTTGTTATGTACCATAATGTTATTTACAGTACGTTAAAGTGAACGTTAAGCCTTATGGTGTCCTGGTTTGTACAATTGACCTGAGTGACACAATACGCGTGGCGCACGCGCTACTGGCCACATGAATCGATGCGGCAAAGCGAAAGACCGTTCGTCGCATACTGTCCTGGTACGTCGGAAACGCGAACGCGCTTTGTTCGCGGCCGGAAAAAACGGCACGCAACGTACGAACGGAAATCCATCGCTACGCCCGCATACGGCCCTGTTCAATGGAAATCATACACGCGACTGCAGTTAGGCATTATTATTTTATATTGTGACGTAAATTTTTTTTTTCTATTTTATTTCAATGGTATTCCTTATCATATCGCGTTATCTTTTTTATCAGTTTTAACGACCAGATTTAACAAAATATAATTTTACAAAAAACAATGAAAAATGTAAAATCGTTTAATAAATAAATTCACAAATATTATAATAATAATATTATGGTAATAATTATTTCATATTTTATTAATAAAAACTTTCAATTTTATAATTGTTTATTTTTTTTTTTTTTTTTTTATTTATTTTTTTTTTTTGTACTTAAACGTGGAATACCAAGGCTGGGGGCATTAACGAGTTAATAAGTTAAAGTTAAGTTAATTTAAACTTAACTTTTAATATTTGATAACTTAACTGGCCCACGTTTTAGGGAGGGGCGTTTTTTAAATAAAACTTGTTATTGAAAAAATTCATGTTTACTTTTATAAAAAATTACATAATATTATATACCTACATAGTAAAAATTTTTTTTAAAAAAAAAAACACTGTATTTAAAATTTACATTAATAATCAATACAATTTTTTTTTTTTGTTGCAAAAATTTAAAAGTGTACTCTGTTTCCTTTTCATTTTAATAAAACTAAATATTATGTGTACGAGTTTTAAAATAAAAATCACACGTTTGTAATGTTAATATGTTATACGATGAAAATACAACTAATTGTTTAAACATCACCTGCAATTTATCTTTATTATATTATTTATATTATCGTAATTCGTAAATCACAATATCATATCTGAAATTTGTAATAAATATGTACGAGACGACAATATATGCACATAGTATGAACAATTACATAGTAGATTTAAATAATTTGGTATTTCACTATTTCAGCTGATATACTCGTACTATAAAATTAATGTGTGTATTCGTAAAGAAATATTATTAAAAATAATAATATTCACAACAATTTCTTGTATTAATTAACATTTAAATTATTATATATTTTATAATATAAGTTATATTACATTATATAAGTTCATAAATATTAGACATTGTTTTTGAAAATTATTTATATAGGTAGGTTATATTATAATGATAGGCTAATATAATTTTATTTTTTTAACAAACAACAAAATGTTATAATCGGCATTAAGATTACTGATTAGTAAATTTATCCAATGAATTTAATTTAATTATATATTCTTATTAAACTTTCTATTATCTTTTATTTGACAATGTAAATATTAATTTTAAAATTTATTAAAGTTAGCGTAATCATCTTGCTATGCTAATTTAATTGTTAGAATTGCGGAATGCAGCATTTTCCTACCGTAACCGTGCGATTTGATGGATCACAGTAATTTATAACTTGTACCGCACTATATGGATAATCAGGGCATCCAAGTGTTTGAGGATTCATCTGCTGCAATGCTCTACACCTTACTACATTAAATGACATTTTTTTGCAACATCTAAAAGTTAATAAACATAATTGACCATGATAGATATAAAAATAATTTATTATTATATTTTAAGACATATAAATTTGAATTAAAGTAAAATACTGGCTAAATCAACAAAAAATTAACAACAAAATTTTAAGTCGTAAATAAGTTATGTTATTGTAAATAATTAACGTAATTATGACGGTCATATTAATTTGGAATTTTTAATGTTCTCTAAATTAATTACTTAAAATCTAATTACTATTTTATTATTTATAATAATAATTGTTACAAAAAGTTACCCTTAAAGAGCTGATACAGTTAAAATTTGAATGCAATGATAAATCATTACATTCGGAAATACAATTTTGAGAGAAGTTCATCAGATAATATATGCATAAATTACAATTTTTACATAACTACAGTCTCCACATTCAATATAAATGTCCATAAAACCCTTAAATGATACCCATAATACCCAAATCTGACAGCACTTCTTTCAGAATCGTTTTTCGAAAATAATGATTTATCAAAACACTTTCCTCTTTAAACCTGTATTTCTTCCACGGTATTATCAGCTCTTTTTTTATCCTTTAAACATTTACAAAAAAAAAAAAAAAAAAACAAACAAACAAACAACTCGTAAATGTACCTAACACAATAATTATTTGGAATTGAGTTAAATAATAAGTATTTGAGTTTCAATAAAATTTTTATTATTTTTTGTCTTTTTTATTTATCAATATTGTAAAAATATTGAGAAATTACAAGAAGAATACTTATATAGATTGTTAGATTTTCGATTACAATCAAATTTTCAATTTTTTAAATTCAAAATTTCCTAAGTTATCGTGGAATATTTAAATTGATTTTATCAAAATTTTAATTTCTGTGAAAATGGCGTTTTTTATCATTTTTTGGTCACATATGATCAATTTTGAGAAATTTGATAAATGACCTAAATAAAATACCAATAAAATATACTTTCCGGGAACATACGTCTTTAGATATAAAAACATAAAAAGAAGGAAAAAAGGAAAAAAGGGAAAAAAAGACACATCATTGTAAAACCAATGTATTTTTCACTTCGCACAACATCTAAAAATATATAAAATAATTTAAATAACATTGTGGTTGGTTAAAATATTTATATAATTTTTTTTATTAAAAACCCATATCATAAAATGAATAATTTTTATTCATATATCTATTTCAACCAATATGTTGTCATTCGCAGTGCTTATCTAGCTGTGTTTGGGTATTTGGTGAAAAATAATAATATCATTTATATCTTTTTAAATAATAATAATAGTTGTCACAAAACGTAATTCTAAGAATTTAATTTAATTATAAAAAAAAACTGCCGCACAGGATAAAGGTGTGCGAATCATATTGTTTAATTTTAATTAGAATTTGAATGCAATGATAAACCATTGCATTCGAAAAAACGATTCTGAGCGAAGTTCAGTCAGATTATAATTTTCGTTTGAACTAAAAATATCAACTTAAAACAGCTATAAAAAAAAATTGAGATAAGGGATTTTTCTAATATTTTAGTATGATGTTAAGTAATATGTAAGTATACTTCAGTAAAATTTTCAGAACTAAATACCAAAAATTGCCAATTTTATCAAACATTATATACATAAAAACGAGAATTTTACGAAATATTCAAAGTCCTATATTTTGTAGAAAAATGAACGTAACGTTTCCAAAATTTTATCACTGTACATAGTACCTATATGAACTCCCAAAAAAATTTTAAGTCTCTATCTTAAAAATTTCCCGAGTTATCGAGAAATATAGAAATTGAATTCGTCAACATTTCATTTTTCGTGAAAAATGCCGTTTTTTCGTCATTTTTTGGTCGTTTTTTCAACCGCTTAGGGTCAATTTTGAGAAATTCGAAAAATGACTTAAATAAAGTACCAACTACATCCACTTTGCTACCGGAAACATATGCTATTCGTGAAAATCGGAGCATTATTTCGGGTAGTAAATTTGTAAACAAACATAAAAAAAAACAAAAAAAAAAATCACACATCATTGTAAAACCAATACATTCTTCGCTTCGTTCAGAATCTAAAATATTGTAAATTCAATACATAAATAATTATTTAATATAAAATTATAAATAAAGTTATTAGCAATTTTAATTTGTATTAATATTTTCTGTTGTTTGGAAAAAAAATTATAAACCTCGTAAGATTACCTATAATAATAAAATATTAATTTATAAATTCTCTTCTGCAATCTTTGGGAAAGGTTGATCTAGCATTTTAATTAAAATTACATTTTTACCAAAGAACAAAAATAATTAATATGTACCTATTATAAAAATAGACTAATTGTATACAAACAAAATATATGATAATATTATATAACAATTATGGTATAAGTATTTATAATTATTATTATATTACCTGTAACATTGATTTTCCATTGGAATATTGTAATTATAATGTTCTAAAACACTTTCAGGTACAGGTACAGGAATATATTTTTTATGTCCATGGAAACTCGTCGTAATTTCTTCATTGCTATAACACGGTGACAGGAACAATAGAATCGTAATTGCTACCAAGTTAAAAATAACGAATTTGTATTTCATTATACACAGTTTGGTAAAAGATTTATGAATAATAAAATATAAGATGCAATGTGGAAAAAGTAAAAACGCGTTATACACTATCAAATCGGTATGTAATATTGATAAAAATAATTTTTGTATTAGTCCATTTATATATTCTACCATGACGCATAAATCATATTATGTTATGTAAAATATATATTGAACCAAAATTACTTTTAGTTTGTTCGATTAATATTAAATTTAAAATAATTAATTTAGATAATTTATGTTTAGGCCATGTAATAAAATCCATTTTAAATACGTAATAAATAATAATTCTTTTGTTATACATTTTTTTTTCATGGTTGAATCGACTACACGTAGGGGACTGCATTTGTATTCATTTTTTTTAACTATTGTTATAATTAAAATATTTTATAAAATATCAGTGGTTAATTAAATAATAAAAAAAAATAACGTATATTTTATCACTTTTGTTAACTACATTACGTTATTAATTTTTATGGTTTAGTTTATAGATACCTAATTTATAAGTTTATCAAAACCAAATGCCATTTTTCACCTTTAAATTCATTAGATTATGAGCAAATCAAAACATTTATTGGTCTTACAATGATATGTGTCTTTTTGGAGTTTTTTTTTATGTCGTCTTCTACCCGAAATAATGTTCCGATTTTCACGAATAATATGTTTCCGGTTGGAAAGTGGATGCACAGTTGGTATATAATTTAAGTCATTTGTCGAATTTCTCAAAATTGAAACTATATACCATATACGACAGGAAAAACGACAAAAAAGGTGAAAAAATAGCATTTTTCACGAAAACTGAAATTTTGAAGAATTCGATTTCAATGTTTTACGATAACTTAGAAAATTATGAAATTAGAGACTTATTATTGTAAATTTCATTTGGATGTTCATGTAATATGTACATATGTGATAAAATTGACAATTTTAAGTTTTTATGTATTATACATAATATGATACTAAAAAAATCTCAAGTCTCATTTTTTTTTTTTTATAGCTGTTTAAAGATGATATTTTTAGTGTAATCTTAGAATCCATATAAGTATTTTTCTTTTATTATACTTATGTACAAATCATCAAATTTTAAATTACATCACAAATGAATTTCAAAAATAAATTAATACAGGGTTAAAATCAATTTTAGCATTTAAAATTATGTTTAATATTTAATATAAGCCGTTTGAACAGTACCTATATATAGTAACTTAAAGTTGACTTTTTTTTGGAAGAAGGAAGACGCTTATGTTTTAACACCAGAAGCTTTTACGGTAGGTATCTAATTTATAAATTATATCTATATATTATATCATTATTCAATATGAACAATAGAACATTGTAGTTTACTTTAAGAAAACATTTTGACAGTAATGAATAGTTTCTATGTATGTTGTATTATTATTTTTAATTAGGCAGAATTTTTATGTTACCTATTTTATAATTTTAATTATATATTTTTATTATAAATTATTGATAATAATAATTAAAGAATTTTCTTATTATCACTATATTTAGTATGTAACTGTAAATTACTAAATTATAATTGGTGTCAGACTGTCAGCAGCCCTAAGACACCAATTTTATTGTTTGGTGAGTAGGTGAGGGGTTTTTTTAGTAAACTAATTTGTCCTAGTTTTAATAGTTGTTGAATAGCCGTTCGATGTAAGAAAAAGAGGAATCGCCGAATATCTATGACTACAAAAGCGGACATGTTGAGACTTGAGACGTTTATTTGTCTTGAGTATATTATATTGAATATTTTATGTTAATTAAATATTATTATTTCGTTTGTGTTCACATACAACACTGTTTATAACATAGGTACATTTTGTATAGTTATAATAATTAATAATATGTACTACATAAATTCAATATATTTTAGAATTATTATAATCAACGTATAGGAGGTAGTAGTTTTAAACGATTGCTATTCATATTACAAAATAAATCGTTATTGTACTTTTTCGCTATAAAAAGTTAATAATTCATCGATATGTCATTTAAAATTTTTTTAATTACAAATAAAAGTGTATGATTTTAAATCATTTTATTATCTATGTAATATATTATTATAATATATAATAATATAAATACAATGAAAACCTTATATCAAACCATATATATTATATATATATATATATTTACATTATAATTTTGGTTTTTATGGGTGTACAATTTTTATATAATTTTATTATTCAATTTTAAAACATCTGCTGATAATTATTTTGACATAATTTATATTTATTGTTACCAATTAATGCAATAAATCTTTCAAAATTCACCAATATACTCGTAATATAATCGTTAATGTAGCCTGCAATATGATATAATATTGAGGAGGAATATTAAAATTTCATGAAATTTGTTTTTTCATGAAATATTTCATTCTAGTAAAATATAAAAAAAAAATTATTTCATTTCGATAAAAAATTTTTATACCCAATTATTATGAAATGCTAAAAAAAAAATGTTATATTTCAATTCGTTAAATTTAAGTCGAATATGATAAATTATACAGCAATACTTTATACCTCTGAAGAAAATGATAAGGTAATATATTAATAATGTAAGTTTTGTACTTATAAATATTAAAACCAAATGATGAATACTCATAAATAATTATATTTTTAAAATATTTTATAATAATATAGGTAATAATTATTGTATTGTATAAAACTATAATATATAATTATTGTTAATTAATGTGCCTACTATAAATGAAAAGAAAATATAATTATTGTAGTTCTAATATGTTTGTAATAGATATTATAATATTATAAACCTTTTTTTTTATAAAAATAAAATATTATTTTTCAAAACATGTACTCGTAATAATTATAACTTAATATAAAATAACTGGTTTGGAAATTTTTATTGAGAAATAATAATAATCTATATTTAAAGATTTATGATTATACTAAAAATATCAACTTTAATCAGCTACAAAATAAATTGAGACTTGGTGTTTTTCGAATATTTTTATAACATGTTATGTAATATGTAAGTTTACATCAGTAAACTTTTAAGACCTTAAAACCCAAAATTTCCTATTTTAATTAACATTATATAGATAAAGACAATAATTTTTAAGAGATATTCAAAATTTTATATTTTGTAGAAAAATTAACGTAACGATTCCAAAGTTTTATCACATATGTAGTACTAATATATAGTACATATATGTGAACCTAATAAAATTTTCAAGTCCCTAAGTTTAAAATTGCTAGAGTTATGGTGAAACATTGAAATCGAATTCGTCGAAACTTAAATTTTCGTGAAAAATACCGTTTCTAATCATTTTTTGGTAGTTTTTACTATCGCTTATGGTCAATTTTGAGAAAAAAAGTACCAACTTCATCCACTTTCTAGCCTGAAACATATGATATTCGTGAAAATCGGAGCATTATTTCGGATCAAAAAAGAGTTTTCAGTCATAAAAACATAAAAAAATAAAGTCACACGTCATTGTCAAACCAATAAATTTTTCGCTACGCTCAAACTCTTAAAATAAAATATGCGTTTACTACTATACTATTATAGATACAACGTACCTATTATGGATAAACGTTATTACCTAATTAGAATTGAAATCATACTTTCGTTTATTTAATAATAATTAAGCACTGTAGTGGTTACAAAATATCAACGAGGATAGGCAATACAAAATACACGCATGCACGATTGTTCGAGAATATTTGATATAACGAAACGTATAGAAAGTTTTGAGAATCTTCAAATGGTAATGATAATAAAATTGTAATTATATAATTATTTCACCTAGATAGAACAATTAAGTTTTTAAAATTTACTATTATATAAATAAACGATGTACTTATTTAAATTTTATATAAATAATTTTATAGGCATTTTATAATTTTAACAGTAAGTACCCATATGGATATTTTTAAAAATATATACTCAATAGATATTACAGGAAGGTACCTAAAAAAATAGGTAAAAATTTATTGTGGAAGACAGATACAAAGAGACACCATGTATACCTAATACAGTTTTTTATTGAATGGTCAAGAAATAGTAATTTTACATTATTAGTATTTAGTATACAGTGTACAACTGTACAGTGAACAAAAAGCATATAAAATTAAGTTATATCGTGAAACTGGTTTTACGGAATGTTTAGTTAAGATATGACGTCATAATTATTCACATATTATATGAGTAATTGACTACCTATGCAAAATTAAATTAACTTATATTATATTGTCTAATATTTTATGTATGCCATGCGCAGTGTATAATTAACTTTTTACGCTACTAATATTATATATAAAAATTAAATTTATATTTAAATTTAATTATAATATAAGATGATAATATGATATTATATAAACGATGAAATATTTAAATAATTATAAAAGTAAAACTATATTATAATAGGTACCTACTTATAATATAATAATTTAAAGATATTATGTTTCATAATTAGATTTAATGAGTATTTAAAATTTTTATCCTTTTAGTAACTATAAAAATATAATAGCATAGTAACATTGTTGGTAGGTATTAGAAATAATATAGAATAAAGTAAAATTATAAAATTATTTAAAAATAAGTATTATTTGTTAAAAATAGTAGATTTTTAGTTAAACGAAATGATACTTTTAAACTGCTTTATATCTCGATTAAGGTTATTTAAGAGATTATTTTATTTTATTTCAATTTCAATTTCAGTTTTTATAGAATTTTATAATAATCAAGGAATGAGATACACATTAATATTTATTTAAACTTTATACTTTAATTAGTTTAATTTAATATTAATTTTAGTAAATACATTTTTAATAACCACAATATTATTAAAATAATAAAAAGTCTAATTACATACTTACTTGAATATACGCAATATTATAATATATATAATATTATATATATATAATATGTGATAGTTACAAATTCACATAATTAGTTTGGGCCTAGGCAAAAAAGGCCACCTGGTCAAAACGCAAAAGTCCTCAAAAAATATTTTCTAAAATTATTTATTTTGATCAATAACCAAATAGATAATATCATCATTTAATATTATGTTATAAATCTATTCCTATAAAACGATAAAAAAACGTTAATTTATGGATTTTCTTCCATTGATTTTTTCATGTTTTTCTTTTGTATTAAAATTCTACGGTCATTCGTACGACCTCAAGTGTGGCACCATTCGCGGACAACTTTTTATCTTCTTTCTATTAAGAATAGTTTCGTAAATTTTTGTTGAGTACTTTTCTTCCTTGAAGTTGAAACCATTTAGACCTTTCCATGAATAATCGTAATTCACCCTGGGGTGATCGAAACAGTTTATAGATTTCCATAGCGATTGATTATAGTTTATTAATTTATTACAATATTAATAAGTATTTTATGTTGATTAATTTGATCATGTTAATTTATATTACTTTTCAATTATGAATAATGAATCTAAAAAAAATGAAGAGCTGATCAAATATAAGTATTGGTTAAAGTTTTTATATTTTTATTAAAAATTTAAAACGCATAGATATTTATTTACATTTACATTAAGAGTTCCTAAAATTTATCAAATTTATTAAGTACCTATAATATATATGAACATCCAATAAATTTTCAAGTATCTAAATTCAATATAAATGTCCTTAACATCCCTAAATGAGAGATGAGACCCATATAAATGCATATATCTAACAGAACTTTGCTTAAAATCATTTCATCGAATGCCATGATTTATTATTAAAATATAGAAATATTTCTTTATGTTAAAAATATACTATTTTTTAAAATTACCGTTTTAATAGTTCTGACTGAATATTACTCAGTATTATTGTACAAATAACAATTTAAAAAAATATAACTACATATAATTTTTTTATTAATGAAACTTTGTTGTAACACTTCCATAAGGTAGATCTAATTTTATTTAATAAGACTGTAACTGTAATAGAAAAAAAATAGATCCGACTAGACTTCACTTTCACTAGATAATATTTTAAATATTATAAAATATATTTATGGATGGTTTTTTTAAAATTAATTTGAGTGGCTGAGTAATAAGTTTATATGTATGTAAAGGGACTAATACAGAAATATCACTATATGCATGCCCGTATAGACTATATTTAATATCATATAGACTTATTCAAGATTAAATAACTTTTTTTTTATTAAATATTATCCGTTCATCTATGTTCAAAATTTAGATAGATATTGTATCCGATGAATTTTAGTATAAATAAGTTCCCTGATCTGGCGGGACTAGCATAGGACGGTCTACTGTGGTCCAGTCAGAGTCAGACTGTACACCCGAAAAGAGTTTAAATAAGATGAATAGATTGCGAACGCCTTTCAATACACTGCAGGCAGTCATAGTTTTTTAACCTTTTTTCCCACGAATAGTTACTTCTGTCCGTTAACAATATTCCATCGGAATACTGTCATTTCGTTGGACTCACTGCGCCAAATATTAGGTAACGTGCTCGAAAAAAAGATTTTTCCACCCGAACACTATGCTAGCAGAAAGGCTTTTTATTCACACCAGCAGCTAGTTTATAATATAAATTATTAAGTAACCATAGTAATTAGTAAGTAAATAATATATTTGAGGATTTAGAAATGTAATTAAAAATTAAAATATTTAATATTGGTTCTATACATTTGACCAATATTTTCTATACATTGCTTATGATGCATGCGATTTGGAAGAGATTGGATCGTAGGTTTTAATTTAATAAAGGACTTTTCGTGAGTGCGTCGCACATCGCACGTATTCAGTTATTGGATAACTTTTATTACGTTAAGTTTTTTACAAATTTTATTATTAAACAAAATTATTTTTACGTATTAGTAAATTTTAGGTAATTAAATTTTACATTATTTTATACATATATATATTAATAGTAATTACACATATAAATTAGGATAGCAAAATAAAATCATCTTTGGGCTTATGGTGTTATTTCTAATTGATATGCTAGAAAAATTTATATTTTATTCTTAATTTTTTAAAATTAATAAATATAGGAACAAAATAAAAATATTTAATAGGTAATTTATTAAACAGAATTTATATTATATTAATTTTGAATGTTAAGTTTTATTTTTTTATATTTTATATTAAATATTTATGAAGATCACTGTAACTATTTATGAGTTCATATAAAGTAATACAAAGCAAATTAATATCTAAATTATTTTAAACTTAATTAAAATTGATAAATAATTAAATAAATATTATATCTAAATATTAACAAGTAATATTACTAAATCGTTTATGATATTTAAAATAATGATATTTAATAATAATTCAAAATAAATATATTTTATTTTATATATTGGTAGGTACTTTAATTTTAGAATCGTGAGTTGAAAAACTAGAAAACTCATTAAATTTATGGGAGTGATATAAAAATAATGAAGTTGTATGGTGACGTAATATCATATAAAATTACGATCAGTAATAGATAGTTACAGGTACCCATATACATTTAATTTTCGTTAATAAATTACATATCATAGTTTTTTTTTATATATTGTTCAAAAGAATTGGACGGACATCACTAAAAATTAATATTTTTAACGTATTCTTGTGAAAACCAGTCGAAATACTGTCCGCATAAATACATTTACTTGTTGAATAATTACCCATAATAAACCTATAAAACCTCGTTCCTTTAAAGCTGGGTTTTTGGTTGCAATAACTGAGATCGTAAATCCTACTCAATATCTGATCTTCATATACCTACTAGATTTATGGACGAAACGTGGGGAGAAAAATATATTATAATTAATAATGTATAATAAGTTATTCTAACTTGTAATTATGGGTTATTAGATTTCATGATAATCCAGACCGACTTAATAGCCGCTGATTTGTAAATAGAGACATGTCAATACGGTGACTTGTTTACGACCGGGAGCTCGAGAAATGGGACTACAGATACTGTGATATTACACTCCCAAGATTTAAAATAGAGGAAAAAAATTGTGGATAACAATAATAATAATAATAATAATAATAATAATAATAATAATAATAATAA
>JAIUCT010000023.1:4500077-4533863 GCA_021307375.1 Tetraneura akinire
ATAATAATAATAATAATAATAATAATAATAATAATAATAATAATAATTATAATTATAATTATAATAATAAATAATAATAATAATTAATAATAGTATTTATATAATAATGACAAACCTGTTTCTATAAGACGATAATGGTTAAGAGTATTTGATTCAAATGTTAATCATTCTAACACTACAAGCACACACGAGGCTTTCTCGTTTGATACATAAAATACACATTACTGAATTTAGATATTGTGTGCGTTCGACAGGCGTTTTTTGAGTGACCACTTTAATTCGGTTCTTTGGGAGATAATTAATCACACGTGTAGCACTAACACCGTGATCGGATATGGTCTTTAGATGTAGGTACACTGTCTCTGTCGTACGATACATTATAATGAAATCGTAAGGCAAAAACCAATCAGTTAAATTGTATCTATAAGTGATTATGGAATGTCTTGTACGATGGGAGAGATTAATTTCAACTAAAATGGACTGCAAGTGATAGACAATATCGTAATCAATGATCGGTTTAAATTTCACTCTGTTATTATTTTGATGACTATTCGGATGCAACGAAAGTCGTTCATCAATTGTCTAACATGAAAAAGTATATAACACAAAAGAAGAGCTGATACTCCTGCCACATGGGATACAGGTTGAATCATGGTGTTTAATTTAAATTAGAATTTGAATGCAATGATAAACCATTGCATTCGAAAATTATAATAAGAAAAATCCATATAAATACTTTAAATATTGATTTTACTGAAATTTCAACTTTAAATGCCTATAAAATAAAATTTAGCCATGAGAATTTCCTAATATTTTGGAAATACGTTAAGAAGTTTATTGGTATGCTTCAATAAAATTTTCAAAAATTTTCAAAAATATTTAAAATTTTTTCGTTTTTCGTTTAAACTAAAAATATTAAATTTAAACAGGTATAAAAAAAATTGGGATATTTCTAATATTTTGATATGATGTTAAATAATACTTAACATCACAATATGTTTACAAGTAAGTCTGTAAAGTTTTCAGACCTTAATGCCCTAAACCTAAATTGTCCATTTTATCAAACATTATATACATAAAAACGAGAATTTTACGAAATATTCAACGTCCTATATTTTGTAAAAAAATTAACGTAACGGATTCCAAAAGTTTATCACATATAGTGCCTATGTGAACACCCAATAAAATTTTAAAATTTCTAACTTTAAAATTGCCTGAGTTATCGTGAAATATTGAAATCGAATTTGTCAAAATTTCAGTTTTCATGAAAAACGCCGTTTTTCTGTCGCATTTTGAGAAAATCGAAAAATGAGCTAAATATAGTACCAACTACATCCACTTTCCAACCGGAATCATTTGCAATTCAGGAAAATTGGAGCATTATTTCGGGTAGTAAAAGGGTCGACAGACATTAAAAAAAAAAAAAAAAACAGAAAAAAATACCAAAAAAAAAGACACACGTCATTGTAAAACCAATACAATCTTCGTTTCGATTAGAACCACGACCAATATGAACACAATTATAGTTCATTTTTTAATTAACCTTTTCAGTCCCAGAATTTTTTTTTTTTTTAATTATATTGTTTTATGTTTAATTAGTTATAACTTATAAATAACTTATTTAGGTATATAGTTTTAGAACAGAATATTATTATATTTATCCGTGTTTTATCCAATTTTATGCCATCTACTTATATGAGGAGTTATATATAAGTAGTTTGGTGACAATATGGATTAAAAATAAAAATATATTTTTTATATAAACCTTATATAAATAATAAACTTTTTTGAATAAATCCTTTTTTTATTTTTTGACAAATTAATTTTTATAATAAATGCAGTCTCAAATTTTTGTATCACAATTCTCTTTAGTAACACTAATTAAAAATAATTTATTTGATAACTTACTAACAAAAAGTATTAAAAATATATAAATTATGATATTGATGTTGATCAAACTACTCGTTGTAGGTGATAAGAGTTATTTTATATAGCGGTAAAAATAATGATAAAATATAATGATTAGTCAACATTCAACAATGATGGTTAGAATAACTAACCAAACATGTTAACTTATGAAAAAAAAATCCCAGATTTTTAGTATCATTTATATAATATTTATCATGAAAAATGTAAACTCAACGATAAATAAATATCGTCAAAAATTAAATTATTTATTTTTTAGAATAATATTGTAAATAATTAAAAAAAGGTTAAGTTTTGTTAAATATAAATATTTTATAATGAAGTAACATATTATATTAAGGATTAATTTTATACATCACATAAGCCAATACAGTGAAAACTATATTTAATACAATAATTTAATAGTTGCTTATTCGTAGGTGTAGTTCAGGATCGAAAAAATTAATATATCTCCATGTTGTTAGACAAATAAAATTATTAAAATTAAAATTAAAATTCAATAACAAGTGTTCTTCAGTTCGATAAAACAAAACAAAATATAATACAAACAATATTAATACATAATTATATGTTACCACATATAGTAGTAATAAAAAGCTACAAATAGCTAGGTACGAAATACGCGGACAATCTTTATCGCTAGCATAGTAAAAGGAAGAATGAAATTTGAAAATTCTTGTTGACTCGGAATAATCTAAATATATACTATCCGTCAGCACCCGTCTTATGGGTTATTGCGATAATATTTCTATTTTCAGCCCTAGTTTCCGCGACAGCTACACACTTTTTTAGATGTGTCCTCATGTTGCTACTTTGGCTGAAGCTCAGGCCACATTTGTCGCACGAGTACGGTTTAATTCCTGTGTGGTAATTCATGTGAGTTTTCAGGTGATGTTTTTTTGTAAACGACTTCCCGCACACCGCGCATGCGTAGGGTTTGACACCTGAGTGGAGTCTCATGTGCAGCGTCATGTTGGACCGGTCGGCAAACGGTTTATGGCATACCGCACAAGAGAACGGCTTTTCGCCCGTGTGTATGCGCAAATGCTGTTTGAGCAACATCTTTCTGGTAAACGATTTGCCACAATGGTGGCAACAGTGTGGCTTTTCGCCCGTGTGTATTCGAACGTGCATGTTGTACGCTACCCTTTGATTGAAACTCTTGCCGCAGTATTCGCACTCGTACTCTTTCCGGTTCCGGTGAATTTTCATGTGTGAGCTAAGATAACCACGGTCATTGAATAGCTTACCACATTCTGGGCAACTACCCGAAAACTCTCTAGTGCCTTCATGTACTGATCTGTGATATTTGTAGTTCCGAAGTTGGCTAAATTGTTTGCCACACGATTCACACACGAACGGTTTTTCGCCTGTATGAGTTCTCTGATGGATCTAAGAAAAAAAACAAATCATTCTTAAATGAACAATATTAATTTCAAAAAAATAATAGATAGGTATATACCTTTTATATTTCGTTTAAATAAAATTTTATATAAATCTTATCTAATAGTTTGAATAGGTATAGATATTTAAAAAATCATAATAATAATCTACTTTAACACAACTCAGTACTACTATTATTATCATATAATTTTTAGTTATTATTATAATATAATTACAATTTTACCTTTAGAGATGCTTTAGTTACAAACGTCTTTCCACATTCTTGGCATATGTGGGTTTTCGTTTGATTAGAATTTGGATCTTTTTCAGGGATCCCATTATTGTTAGCATCATTGGTAACTATTAGCTTTTGGTTGGTGTCTTTATCACTATTTGGTGATAACATCAGTGGAATCACGGCGATTATAGGTTCCTCTAGCAGCGGAGGCGTCGATTGTGATGGCGATGGAAGTGGTTCTTTTTGGATTTTAGTAACCTAAAAAGAATACTGGTTTTTATGATTTTCTAAAATATAAATAAATATATAGAAAGCGATAGAGGAGATTAAAGATTTTTTTTTTTTTAGTCTTATGTAAGATTGACAAGATTAATGATAGAGGAATGAACGTACCTATCAATTATAATATATATATATATATATATATATATATATATATATATATATATATAGTATATATGGATAAAATGATCCACGTGTTAAAAATAATGTTAAACACGATTTTTATATTATACGGGTATACATTTCTACAGAAAAATTAAGTATAGGTAAGATATTTAATAACTGCAGCCGCGTGTTGTATAGTTGTACAAGTTTAATTTTATGTTAATGATTATCCATGATAATGTATAAAAAATTATCAAACGTACAGTTAAAACAAAAAATGTTATATTCGTAAGTTTACAATTTTAACACTGTCCCGCGTTTTTCTAAATATTATGTCGTTATAGTTCAATTGAATTCGTTAAAAAATTTAATTTTTAAAATATATTAAATAAAATATATCGTGAAAGTATCAATTCGTATCTGTTCATTAACAATAGTATTTGATATCGCCCACGGTTTACATATTAACAACGACCAGTCACGATCTAAGACTATATACCTACATAAACATAATATCTCGAATGATATAATTTATGTACGACGTTGCCGTAAACAGAAAATAATAAGTGTCTATATAGAGAGAAAGGACATTTTTGAATTTTATATTTTCCAGATACCTACGTCATATCTTAAGGGCAATAATTCAATTTATCCAATTGTTTAATGGTATGTATCATATTGTAATACGAGTACACATAATAATTGTAATGTATTATTATTATTATTATTATTATTATTATTATTATTATTATTATTACATCTCGAACACGTCTGTCTGTACCATAAAATACCCATTTCTTTTGAATAATTCAATTACCAATGACAATATTATTATTCGAATTCAATATCAAAAGAATTAATAATCTCAATCTCATTAGGTGCATGTAATTATAATATTGAATGCCAACTTACTTTACACTTATTGTAGTTTGTGTTAAATAACTACGTAACATAATATTATTTATTAGACTATTTTAAATTTATAACATAAGACAGCTATTTTCGTCTACCTCGTTTTTGTAGGTAATGAAATATTAATTCTGTACAAGTATATTTGCATATTATTAAATTTAAGATGTAGATTAATAAAAATATAAAAAAATATACTCTAGTCATAAGTGAAATTAAATTTCACTATTTATTTGCATGTTAAATGAAACTATTGAATTTTTAAGATTAATAAAATACAATTGTACTGTAAAAGTTGTTTGTAATAATATTACTTTTAACGCAATAAATTTATTATAATTATATAGGTACTATATCAGCGGCGTAGACAATTTTTTTTTTTTTTTTTTTTGGTTGGTGAGGATCAATAGTGAAAATTTTTTTTTTAAACTTAATAATTAAAGTGACTTTTTAAATAACTATATAGGTAATATCAATAATAAATAAATAATCAATTGGCATTTACTAAATTAATATTCTATCAAATTTAAAGACAGGAATAAAAAAATGTATAAACAATAAACATGACGTATAAGAATAGTATAATATATATTTTAAATAATTAATTTATATCTAATTTTAGTTTTTTATTTTTATTTTTTGATAATTCTTCCAATACCTCTTCAGCAGTGACAGCAGTTATATATATATTATATATATATAATATGTTTCAATTTTTAAACTCATTTTTGAAACATAGAGTATTATATTATATGTACCAAGGTATACCTGCATAATGGGTAACAATTTTATTTTAGATTTATGATAAACTTCTATATTCAGTATTAACAATATTAGATTAGGTTAGGTTATTATTATATAATATATATATATATATATGTAATATACATACACGAGTATATATAAATATATTTGTAATATTGGTATTTTATATTATTAATTTATAATTTATAAAATAATTTGCTGCATTTTTAATTAATCAATTTGCATAAATTCTTATTTCCAAACAACACCATATATATGTATATATTTGGGGTATGATATGCCATATAACTTAATAATTAAATAACAAGTACCTTTTTTGCAATGTGGGGGGGAGGGGTCAAGCACTTCTTGTATATACATCTTACTATATTGTTTAGACATTTTACTGTTGATATACAATTTTTCGATAGTACAGTTACCTTCTCCGAGGTCGTGTTCGATATCGGCATGGTCGTCGTAGGGTGTATCAGTGCCAGGGAGTCTTGGACGGCCCTGGGAGTTGAGTATTTGGGAGCCGCGCACGGTGGTCTGGAGTTTTGAGTCCACGGCGAAGGGGTCAGGATCCCTGTGGTCCTAGGCAACTGTCGGATCCGTTGAGGTACTTGACGGGGAGGCTCGTATACATCGACAGCTGTTGTCTGGTAGCATGGATGTGACCGAACGGCCGTGGACATGTCCAGGTGGCGTCGCGGGTCCAGCAACGGCCCAATTCCTAGTGCTCCGGCCGCCGTTACGAATCCGTCCATCCTGTGACCAGGTACGACGGTTGCACCGGTGTACACAAATTCCAGGACACGTTCCATGTCCTCGTGGCCGATTTCTTGCAGGATGATGGTCACGCTGTCGTCCGGTCCCGGATGGCCGAGAAACATCGTCTGCAACGTAATATACAATATGTATACAGCTAGAGCGCACGCAACATCCTATTACGATTGGTAGGTTCGCGCGATAAGGTTTAAATTCGAATAAACGATAATATTATAATAATTATATGCGTTATTAATTGTAAATTATAATAATTAACATGTGCGAAATACCAAATACGTATCATCGTATTAAGTAATTGGATGATCCACACATCACGTGGCTATTCCAAGGTATATATTATGATATAATATATAAAAAGTTTTATTTATATTATTATTAATTATTCGTCGTTTTGACATCATCGATTTATCACGGGTTTCAAACGAAACACTCCGAGCACGAAATAATATGAGTATAATGCCGTCACTATAAAAAATATTATATCATAACGTGGTTCGCGATTTCATGCTGCGCAGATAATCCTTTTTAATAAATTTTCACTTTTCACTTTTTTCTTTTTTTATGTTTATACTGGAATCTAAGTTCACCTCCGCCGTGGCGCCGTAGTAGAGAAAAATTAATATTATATTGTTAATTATATACTACATTAATAATTATATACTATAATGTTATATTGTATATTAACAGTTATAACTTATAGTATAACTAATATTTTAATTTTTAATAAGCCATTTTACGTGTATTAAAATTCGCACCGTTGAAAATAATTCACAAGACACACACGATACGATCACATGTGTACAATGTGTTTGAATTGCATTTCGGATTAACAATATAATTATTATATTGACGGAGGTTGTCGATCGGTTCAACCGCAAATGACCACGACCGTCGACCACCAATTGACGTATACAGCAATGTAATGTGTAATATAATATTATTTTATTATAAAATGATGGTCGTTGAATCGTTTTAAATATCTATTATTGTTATTCCCCTTTGAGCAGGCCAGGTGCGCAGTTTTTAAAAACACAACGAGGCGTGAGGAGTAATTTTTTACCCCACAATAAATTTTAAGATTATTTTGATATTTATTTGAATATTTATCGAAATTTTATTTTTATAATATTTAATACAGTAACAATAATAATGTTTTAAATTATATTTATTTATGAATCTCAATATTTTAAGGTAGTTCGTATAAAAAAAAAAAGTATTTTTTTAACTTATTCCACTAAAATAATGAATTACTATATAAAAACAATGCATAATATTATATAGTCTAAAAATTAAAAATATTAATAAACCTATATATTATATAATACAATAATAAATAACAAATTACATCTGAATAAAACAATCAGGACATCATGTCTCTATGACCTATGAGGTGATTGCGGCATATTAGTTTTGTGCAAACACAAAAATCGACTGAATACCAAGCACACACTAATAGGGAAAATAATTGAAAATGCCCAATAATTATTAATAAACTATATTTAGGAAGGTTTACAAATCATATAATATTATCTTTAATAATAAAGTAGACATTATGATAACAAAATCGCTTGGGTCATTATTTACCACGTACGCCTTCTCAAAGGATAGGGATAATAAAACCTTTGACAAAATTAGTGTAAAATGATTCGGCTGATTAATATCGGATTCGATATGAAAATACAAAAAATTCTAACGTAAGTATTTGCACCACGAATCGTTTGTACGAAATGCATTATTGCATCGAACGTAGTAGACGTTAAAGCTTGTGGATTAAAAAGTTTCATACAAATACATAATAAATAATAATGAATTATGTCATAGGCGGAGATTGGGGGGGCCTTACAAGGGCTTAGCCCCCTCAAATATTTCCAAAGCCCCTCAAAAAAATTCTAGTCAGTAATCACCCCATATTAAGGGAAATATAATAAAATAAAAATATATTTTAAATAGCTTTTGTAATTGTGTATCTTCACTGCATAGTACTTACTACACTAGTGTGATGGACAAAAGTTCTGAACTCTCAAGTTGTGCCACAGTATAAAGATAAAAGAATAATATTTTTTAATAATTATTATTCTTTATACTGCTAATCGTTTATAACGTAAGAATCATAAATAATGATATAATTGAGAATTTATTATTTAAGTGCTTAACACATTTTCATTAAAAAATAGAACTGTTATTTTAAAATAGTAATATTTAAGTAGGTATTACATTCTCATAAAATATTTATTGATGTTATAGTTTGTGACTTAAAATAAATAATGTTAAAAATAATTGATTGTATTTTACAATTTTAAAAGGTTATATTAAATTTGATATTAATGAATAGTAATAAAGGTTGAAATTCCAATGTGTTGATTAGGTTAAAATACAAGCCCCCCTAAAATAAAATACAACTCAATCTCCGCAGATGAATTATGTTATAAATTATAATCATATGTCTGCGCTGTGTTACGGGACGCATAATAATATAATATTATTATCGTATGTGTATAATATATGGTTATTATAATAACTTTATTTAGAACAAAATGAGCATAAGCGTTATTTTTATGAATTCCATAATAATCGAAATTCACACGTTTCCCAAAGTGATTCTCTACCAGAATTTTAGCGCTTCAACAGTTTAGAACCATAACTTAGATTTTGTAAAAATTTCACTTTTTCCCATCACGATTTAACTTCTATGTGCATTATATGAATCATGATAATCATGCAAATGATAATAATATTATAATATTGTCACGTATTGTATGAATGTGATATCAAGCTAATGAAAAATAATAATAATAATAACATAATATTACAAATTAAATTAAACCTATCATATAAAGTATATACAATATAAAATTATATTGTTGTTTGTTTTTGTCGAGGCCATTCGCATATATCTATATCAGTTTTAATTAACGTATTTATTAAATTCAATGACTAATAAAATGTTATATTATTATCCATATAATATTATCTTTTCTGATCAATTAATTATTATTAATTTTTTTTTAGTAATTATTAGGTACTATAATTATAATTATGATTTCGATAATTTTTTTTTTTTTTATCAATCGACAATATTAATTATTATATAGTATTATAACGTATCGATAGATCAATTAATAATTTTAATTTTTACGATTTAATAATTGAATAATACCTATATAAGACTGTGAAATAGTAAAACGTGATCAGAAAATTATTAAATTTATAATTATTATTATTATCAATATAATAATAATGTCAGAGCATATTTTTAGTATTTTAGTATATAGTTTTATAATATAATATTATATATATATATTATTATACACGTATCACGATTGTTATCACTATTATAATAAAATATTCGACTATTTTTGACCAATAATATTCTACATATCTACATTACATTATGCAACCAATGGTTGATTTCATCTATAAAACTGGACGACGTTCATAGAACAAATGTATAAAAATAAATTAAGGAATTGATGAGTATTCTGAGTAAAATGAATTAATACCTCAAAGTAATAAATAACTATTTTTTTTTTTGTGGTGCTACTGCTACATAATTTAACGTTTAAATTAGAAAAAATTTGCAGTATTATAAAAATGACATCGCAATAAATTAAATAAGTATATTAAGAATTTAAGATTACCTATTCGGCTATTTCCATCTTACTTGTAAATACGGACTGCAATGAGATAGTACGACTTTGTGAGCTTTAAGTTTGTATCCGTCCGCACAGCATATAATGACGTCAGCAAAATGTTCAGAGTTCATCATTTGTTGTAAACTAGTCATTAGTCTCTTTTCGTGGTTCTCGTATTCGATGTCCTCCATCTGAAAAATAACGTTTAGTAATGTATATTATGTGAAAAAATGTATATTCAAAAAATATTATAAAAATATATTATTCTGTTTATATTAATTAATCAATAATTATATCTTATAGATACAGATGCAACGACATAACACAAGTATGAAATATGTTTATAGGCCCTAAGTCGCGCAATTGCGAAGATATTGTAATATTTGTAATTGAATACTAATTTCAAACAATACCTTTTTATATTTTAGAAAATTATTTTTGTACTTACTAAAATTTTATTTTTATTTAAGTTTCTGTAATATGTAACTAGGTATAGTAATTTTAAAATTTAAATTATTAAAAATAAATATTAAATAGGTACTAAAGGAATATTTGTTAAATTATAAATAATACTTGTTATAAAATATGCTTTTCAAAAGGTTACAAAAATCTTAAAAAATACATCTAAGATATATTATAAAATAAAATATTTTATTAGTTTGAAAAGTTGGAATCATGTTGAAGAATTTTAAACAAAATGTATGAGATCATTGAGCTTTTTATTTAAATGTCGGGTTATAAAACACGACTAGAAAGTAAGTGAAATGAAATATTTATATGCCTACCAAGAAATAAATACATAAAAAATAAATCGACTTCGGTCTTCCATGAAGTTTTGGACACATCAAGAGATAATGCGTTATACAGATTATATGCAATTTGTGTAATTACACATGCACATTTTAATGTTGTAATAATAAATGATTATATATATATATAATTTTATAGTCACATTATAAAAGAACATAGAATAAAATGCCATTAGACTTGATACCGGTATTATTATTATCTAACCGTATTTTCTGAGAAAATAATATTAGTAAGGATTGAACATAAATATAATAATGTAGGTAATATTTGTATTTGTGACTAATTTTCAAATGAACAAATAGTAAATTTACTATTTTTAATAAATAATTATAATAAGAAAGAATTTATTGAGATAAGTAGGTTTAGAATTTCATAATAATAATAATATTGTAATAGACAATAGCGAATGAAGATGTACGAAAATCTTTGTATTATCAGTGTAAAACAAGAGAGATAATATTATAATGTATCCAACTTCGTGGGAATTTGAAGATTCCTTTTATAAATTATTTTGACATATGGAATAATGTGCATATTGTGTATTTATGATATCTTGGAAATCAAGGATACGAAACAGAAACTGTGTTAAATATATTAGAAATTATAATATAATACGAAGCTATAATAATATGGCAAAATACATTAAACTTTTCAGTTGGGAATTACTTTTAAAACAATTTCTGAGGATAGTCTACAATTAGTTTTCTTAATTTATAATTAAAACATGACCATAATAAAGACCATTTGTTTAGGGAGTTTAATTAAATTACTTAAAATAAATACATTTAAAAAATGTATAAATTATTTACTATTATCCTAGCATAATACGTAATATCAAACATTAACATGCTAAAGTGTATAATATAATATTTGTATAATATATTATTAAATGGTTTATCTTTATAATATTGAATTCTAGATTACATGGAGATTTTAGGCCTATGAAATCTTTCTTCAATAAATCCCTCATTAGATCGTTTTACAGTCAATAATTTTATGTTGTTTTGTTGTTATAATATGTGAAACAAAAATAAATATAATATTAATTATCATCGAAAATAAACGACGTTATTAAAAACAGAGATTAAAAAATATTTGAACATTCGAAGAGACAAAAAATATAATGAAAATGTTAATTGAGATAATTTAACTATACCTAGCACTAGCAAAAAAAATATATTACATAAACTTGTAATTATCATTATTATTAGGTACTAATATCAATATCTCCAGGTCCAGAGTAATATAAATATTTTTGTTGTAATAAACATTTCTTCACAAATATTTTAATTTATTCTAATTAAGTATATAATAACAACAATAAAAAAAAATATTAATTAAAAAACGATTTATAAAAGCATTACTATTACTACTTTTTAACTTTTGTCGTTAATAAAAAAATACTTATTATTTTAAAAGTTAAATATATGAATGCATTAAAAATATTTGAGCGAACCTCTATTAGATAATATTATGTTAATAATAAATCAAATTATAAAAAAATCAAATTAAGTGATTAAGATTTTGATTCATTTTAATGAAATGAAATATCTATTTTTAGACTAAAAATAAAAGAAACAAGGTTCTAAAATTTTATCATAAACGTAAAAATATATGTATTAAAAATGTAATAAAATTTGCAGTGTCCAATAACATAGGTAGGTATATATAATTAATTACATCAATAAATTTAAAAAAATTAAATGTATTATTTGATTAAAAACCCAAATCACAAAATTGTATTTAATTATTGTGTACGTATTTCAAATTTCAATAACAATATTATCGTCCTCAATTCGTACGAAGTACGTTAAAATACTTAAATACGTATACGATATAATTAAGTATCAATTTTGTGATCTAGTTTTTTAATATAAAATATAAAATTATATATGAGTGCTCAATTTTATTATAAATATTATATTATTATATAATAATATATTCGTTCTTTTTTCGGAGTTTTCGAAGACATCTGGTAGCTTTTTCTTCTGTATAAAAAATTATTATAAAATTCAAAAGTGATCTAAATTAAATAAAAAAATAATATAAAATTTTATAATATGAAAACATTTTCATATGTGTGGTAATTTAATCATTAATTTTATCTAAAATAATATTTTCATAATTATAAATGTACAAAAACCATATATTATTGTAAATCAAAAATTTTGAAGATTATAAAATAAATTATTCGTTTAGAATGTCAAAATATTATGCATGTGTATAAAGGAATATGACATAAAACTATCATATTTTTAACTTAGCGCATATAAAATCAAATTACATTAAAAATAGCAAAAATAACATATTTTATATTCATTTATTAACAGTATATTGGGCCGTTTATTCTTTACATTTAATAGTTTTCCCTAAATCATAAGAAAACTATTATGAAATTTTCAATAAATAAAATACTAACTAGACAAAATTCTATGTGGGCATAACCCACGTGTGGTAATCGGCTCATTATAATTTATACCACAAAAACTGTTTTCTTAAAAACAAACTAAAAAGGTCTTAGGTCATTCTAAAACCAATATATTCTTTGCTTCATTCAGAATCTATAATGATAACAATTTGAAATAATATATTATAGTATTTTGTAAAATACTCTATAATAATATTAATAAGGTATATTATCTGATGAAATTTGCTCAAAATCGTTTTTCGAATGTAATGAACTAATAATTTATTATTGCATTCAAATTTTTATCAAAATTCAACACTATCCTCTTTAAACTTGTATCCCTTCCAGACCAATATCAGCTTTTATTTTAAGAAATTGATGATTTATATTGAATTTAAATTTCAACACGTCAACAACCTGCCTATTATCTTTTCTCCATAATATGAATTCTTTTTTTTTTTTTACGTTTTTACGTATTTGTTTACTTATAGAATAATTTTTTTCATAAATAAAAAAATAATTTCATTGATATATTATTATGTAATTTTATTTAAAATCAAATTGTATTCACTATTATATACGTATATATAAATATGAAGTAGAGATTTGTTAATAATTAGATTTCTTTGGATGTTTTAAAAATTTTAATTTCATTATAAAAGCAAAAACATTTTATGTATGTATATAGATAGGTATCTATTTACATTTTTTTATCATCCAAGCATAACAAGTTAAAAAATTATTAATTATAAAACAATTCACAATTAATATTTGAAGATGAAGAGTAATAATCTTTTAATATTGAACTAATCTAATATTTCTTTACATGCACTTTAGTACTTGCCTTTAGTACTTGCTTTTATTTAATTATGAATATTTATTCCAATTTTATACGAGTTCGAAAATTCCATAACGGTTTTCATTAAAATTATTTAGAAACTAGTTTCATACTATTATATTGATATAATTACGAATAAGAATGAAATAATTTATTTTATGGTGATAAGTACTACTCGTATAATAATAATGATACACTATAGTATTACAAATGTGTCCTGTAATGTAATAAACATAATAATATAAAAAGTAATCGGACATGATTTTTATTTATAAACATGAATGAGTGGTGACATGCAATTTGTCCGTTATGTAAATCGTAATTATTCAGACTAAAGTACAAAATAAACTAAATTGTATACAAACATTGCTAACATGAAAGATATGAAATACACGCTTTTAAAATGTAGCATTAAAATGAAAACAACAAGTCATTGCGATTTCAATATTCGAAATTGATAGAAAAAAATGCATATTAATTATTAAAATAATGATATTATTATTATTATTATTATTATTATTATTATTATTATTATTAGCGTAATTGCAAATAAAAAAAGATAATATACGTCTTTTACACGGTTTTTCAGATTTCGTCTTTTTGCGACGTGTTTTTTTCTGGCGTTTAAACTTGACACTTTTTTAAATATGAATATTATGTATTTTCATTAATTTAATGGTACATATGGCGTACAGCGAAATGATGGTACTACATTAATATACCTGTATTACTTTTACGTTTACCGTAATTATTTTAAGATTAAATTGTTATTTTATTCCAATAAGTTTGTAAAATATAAAAAAAAATGTTCTTATACCGTCACGTTATTATTAAGAATTGAATTATTGTCGATTACATTTCATCGTTAAACGACAACGGAAATATAATAAAATGAACTCGCAAGTTTTTTTTCCTTCCAACGAGAAGTTATTGTATTGTCGAAATTTCACATGAGTTCGTATACGTATAGAGTGTGTATTCAGCGTGTCGGTACTAATATTTACGTAATATTTGTACATTATTATTATTATTTTATTTTTTTTTTATAGTTTATTATTAATATTATTTTTACGATCACTCGTCTTTGGAAACACGCGAAGTTTTTTTGGTTCGCCTAAAAACCGGTCCAATAATGTTATTATCGATGATTGCACGTTTATAATAATAATTAACAAACGCACAAGCGCGCGTCGTTTATACGAGTATGTATATTTATTATATACGCAAAAAGGGAAAAAGAATTCAATTCGAGACGCTTATTTTTATTTCGTTTATAAACAGTCAACTTTCTAAATTTCTGGAAGACAACTCGTTTTGAAAACGTTTTTTTAGCAACAAAAAAAAAAAAAAAAAAAAAAAAAACCGTATAAATATAAATGATGTATAGGTGTACTTGTAAATTATACAATATTTATTTATTTATATGTTTATAAGTAAAAAGAACTTATAATATACTAAAAACCGATTGCAAACCGTACCACATTATTATGTCGTCGGACAACGAGTAACAAGTAACAAACAGTTTCGTTTCTCGTGCGACCTCGTTGGAAGACGACTATAATACATTAATACTTAAATATTATTATTATATCTATGCGCTCGCGTTTCCGCCGTCCGTTTTATATTATTATGCAAATGTGAATATAGCGTGTCCGTCCTGTTGTCGCATCGATCGAGTATCTCACAAAAAAATAAAAAATAAAAAATAAAGAAATAAGAAAAACGAAAATAAAAATATAATTTTGATTTCTAATAATATACGTCATAATATATAATAATAATATATTTGTAGATTATTTTATTTACTCATATTTTTCGTGCGTTTCGTAAAATCAATGATTAATATGGATAATTTGTTTAATTACAAATATTTCGTTTGTTATACATTGTATACATCCTCTTTGATAAAGATAATTAATATAAAATAATTTATTGTCTTAACAGTCTTTAAATGATGCGAATATTATGTTAACGCGTGAAAGCCAATATTATTATAATATACCTGTCCATAATATCAATATATTTAATTTATGTATAATTATTAATTACTACATATTATGTTTGTATACACTCTACGTATATACAAATAATAATTCTAATAAATTATACATAAATAGATAATAATAAATCAAGAATACGAATAAAAGTAGTCAATAATATTATGAAATATCATTTACATCGCATTTTGCATTATTTATTACAGGTTATCGTAATTAAATATGTTTCTTTGTAATATAATATAATACGAATACATATAATAATATGGATTATAATTCATTTTCAAAATAGTATTAAATTAATTAAGTATAAATACAAGTTTTATGTGTAAATTTAACTAAGTTTTATCTGTCTTTAAAGTTTGTTATTATCATTTATCACCATATCAAATATATAGATGTTTTTAAAACTATAACTTAAATAAACATTGAAAATTTTACAAATAAACAATGATTTTTTTACTTATAAATACAAATAAATCTGTTGAATAATCGGATGACAAATATTGATTTTGATGTAATTAAGCGAAATTTATTTAAAAATATACCGAACATTTTTTATGTTTGTTATTCATATTATTCTAAACAATTTTTATTAATTTTTTTTTTTTATGCACATTTATACAGAGTTAAAAATTATAATAATAATAATAATGAATAAATAATAAATAATAAAAATAATAATTATTATTAATTTAATTATGAGTTATGAAATATAATTCCCATTAATTACCTATTTAAGATTTTGAATAATATATTTTTGTGTATTAATGTATTTTGTATTCAAAACACTTTTATTTTTGTGAATGATTTGCAAAATTCAGATAAAAATAATAAATGAGGTAGTGACATGTAATTATTAATCATTTATTAAATGTTCACCAAATAAGTATAATAAATTGTATAATAGAAATATAAAATAATCATTTTAAGAATTGAGTTATTGAACCTTATAATATATGAGTGTTTGATATGTGATCGTTTTGTAAGATTAAGTAAATATTAATTAGCATTAATTTATTACATTCATATTTAATTTTATTCTTACGTTCTGATAATAATATAAACATTGTCTTATGGTTTGTATGTACAATTTTAAATATTACTTTTTAATAATCAAAAAATAAATTTTTTGACCAGTTGAAACACAAGATGTTTATAAAAAATTAATAAAATGTTAATATTACGTTATAGAAAAATTAAATTGATAATAAACCTTTTTATTTTTTAAATTATAAATTTGTTTAATAATGTTAATAATATATATTATTTAACTATTCTACTAAATATAAAAAGTACATTAAAAAAAAAAAAAAAATGACTTATGCTTTATTTATTTATCATAATAATTAACACGAGACAGGAGTTACAAGTATATATTGCATAAATCATTAAATAAATACGATATCGTAATTGTATAACATTTTTGTTGTATATTATAATGAATGTGAAAATAGTAAATTATAGTTTTTATGCATAAATTTGTAATTATAATAATAACCTATATTTATAAATTTTAAGTGTCATATTTATACTTTTTTTTTAAAAAAAAGAAAAGTTTTTCGCAAGAAAAAATATATAATTATATATTATTATCCAGACAATTATTTAAATAATTGAATTAAATAATTGGTTAGCATATTTTGAATATTATTTATAACTACTAAGTACTTACTAATTGATTGTATTTTTATTCTACTATTAAGTAAAAAAATATGAATATTGTTTTTTTCAAGAACACAATACCAGTAAGTGCAATTGAAAAATATAAAAATTTAATTTAATTTTGGAAATCAACCATGAAATGATAAAAATTATTAAGGTGTATTATAATTATTGGTAATAGTAATAATTACAATTATTATTGTCCGGTAGTGAACTCTCAATACACCCAGAAGAGTTGTTGATCCCGGAACGAACTCTGCGACGACGTCGGTAAATATTAAATACCTACAGATCAAAGGTTTACCGCAAAAATTAAAGGAAAAACATACATCCGTCAAAAAATATATAAAGTAATATACGAGTTGGTATACAGAGTGTCCCAGACCTATTTACTCATTGAAATATCTTCATGAAAAATTCAGAATTTTGAATGCAGTTTTTTTTTTAAATTATTTGTTAAGTAAAGAGGACTATATAATATTACTTCTAGTTCTATTACATTATTAAATATAATCATCACTTAAAAAGTTAAAAAAAATAAAATAAAAACTTTTTATTTTTTAAGTTTTGTGAAATTTGAAGATAGCCAGTTTATAGAATACATTTGTATGATTGTTTTGATGTATAGACCGTCCAATTTAATGAAGATATAGATTTTTCGGAATTTTTTTATTTTGTTGGAAAAATTATATTTTTGACGTTATTATACGTGTTCCTTAATATCAATTACCATGGCATGCAAAATTTGTTTAATCAATATTAATAATTATTAATTTAATTAGTGATAACCAAATGTTATCATGATAATATAATATTTACCTAGTATAATAATTATTATTAATATATAACATTAATGATAATATGTATAGGCATGCCTCATACCTAATACCAATTAATAATTATTATTGATTATTATTATCAAACATCAATATTATTAATATTTTTCGAGTAATTATAATATTATCTATGGAAATTATCCACCTCGAAGTTACTGTCTGGGTATGACTTGAAATTGATAATATGAATTTTACAATACACGATATAATTAATTAAAATATTAAATAATTACAAATAATGACGTCAGAAATTTTATAATTTTCCAATAAATTAAAAAAAATCCGTAAAGTTGACATTTTCATTAAATTAGGAAATCGACCTATCAAAATTCAAGGCTAGGCAAGTTAATGATTTTTTTTAATTCGTTAATTAGTTATATTAAAATAATTTAAGTTAAGTTAAAAGTTAATCATATATTTCTTGTTAACTTTAAAATAAGTAACTTAAATTAATTTAAAATTAAAATTTTCAAATTTGAAAAAAATATATATATTTAAATCCTAGGGTTGATAGTTTTTCTTTATACTCAATAAAATTACTGCATAAGTATTACAAATAAAACAATTGACAATGGAAAACATGCACGTAATTATTAGGTACTATAATATTATAAAATATTTATTATTGCAACTATTTTTTCATTTTATTTTCGTCTACATAAAATTCATATTAAAATAGCAAAATATAAGTATACTATACATACTTAAAAACTTGTTCAAAAATTTTCATTACTTTTTAGACGAAAATTAACTTAATTTAGATACTTTTGAAAAATATTAGCTTTAAGTTAACACGTAAATCGTAAAAAAGTAACATATTAAGTTAAAAGTTAATTTGAAAAAAAGTAACTAGTTAATTAACTTAATTAAAATTAACTTAACAATTTAACTTAATTTTAACTCGTTAATGCCCAGCCTAGTCAAAATTATCCTACAAATAAATATGTATAAATGTACAAACTGGCTATCTTAAAATTTCACAAAACTTAAAAAATAAAAATTATTTTTTTATCTCTATTTACAATGTAATAAATAATGTCTGTAGATATGATATTTATCTTATTTTTAATATTATTATACGTATACGTCTCGTCATATTTTATTTCTGCATTTATTTTTCCAGAACGTGTTTGAAAGTTTTTAGGCATATAAAAAACATAATACCTATATCTATTGTAATAATTTGAAATGGAACCCACACGTTTTTTATTGTTATTTATGGTAAATAATGTTCAAAATGAAATAATTGACATATTTCTTGTTTCCGAGTTCTAATAACTTAGTCAGTAAAAAGTTAAGTAGAAAGTAACCTATAATAAGTTGCCTATAAGCTATAAATCTATAATTCGAGTACAATAATACTTTTTAATTTAATTTTTAAAAAAACATTTTTTATAATATATTATAAATACTGTTTTCAGTATATAATGACATTGAAGAATTGTTGAAAGTGAACATTTGAACTCCGAAGTATATCATATAAATATTAAATTAAAAATAAAATAGTTAAATTTATATTTTTGGAAATTAAAAAATTTAAATGTAAAGTAAAATGATTATCACAAACATCTACCTATACATTCTATTTATCTATCATTATAGGTCATAGGCGTGCGCACGGGGGCAGCAGATGCAGCAAATGCTGCCCCTGAATATCTATTTTTGGACTGCTAATTATTAAATTTCATCATTGATAAATTAAATTTTCATACTTAAATTACATTAAATTTGTAAAAAAATTGTTTTAATCAATGAAGTATTTTTTAAACAACATACGATGATTAAATATAATTGTGAAACTAAAAATTAACTACAAAATAAATGAAATTATGGGCTGGATGTCTTCAAAAAAATGGGCCAAATTTATTTTCTGCTGTCTCTGAATTTGAAATCTGCGCACGCCTATGTTACATTGGGTACTTCGACGAGTATACGAGCAACGGAAATGCCTTTGATTATTTATAGTTAAGTAAAGTGTACTAAAACATCGTCGTCGTTAATTTAAATTTCATCACTCAATACTTTTTTATTATTTAGTATGTTGTGGAACAAAATTTGGCCACGCAGATTTAAACTATGCTAAGGGTCGAAAAGTAATATTTATTTAGTGAACATTATCGGATTTACCATAGTAATTACGTTATTTACTTGGTAGGAGTGTTTTGGTCGTGGATTATTTACCAGCAGCGGTTAGTATTGAATTAATAATAATAAACTTGGAAAGTTAAAAGTTACCGCGATATTATAACTCGGTAGATTTCTAAATAGCATGGAGTCAAACTTATCGATTGCAGTAACGTTTTGTATAATTGATTTCGATTACACGACCCACAGTTGTTGTACAGGGAAACTGCGATAATGCGACACTCGTTTCGCGCGTAGTTTGTGTAAACAACCGGTTGCCAATACGGATTTTCCCCTATCCGGCATTGTTCGTCATCGTTGGTAGTGTCGACTTCTTCTCAAGACGCCGCAACAATCCGTACGAACGTAATAAGTAATATTATTACGCATTATATATTATATTATATTAAATTAAAAGAAATAAAAAAAGATATATAGGGGAAAAAAATGTAAAAAACTTCACTGGATCGCGTGCACTTTCCCCGGTCACGTATTCCCACGGCGCGACTTCTTTTCTGCCTTCCATCCGACAATAATATATTATATTGTGTTTCTCTCGCGACGCGCAGACTCGTACCGTGGTCGTGTTCGGTATAAATATAATACGTACGCTCATATACCATAATAATAATACTATGCTTATAATAATAATAATAATAATAATAATAATAATATATTATAATGTAGGATAGGCCGGCAACAGTAATGTCAGAGATCGAGTTCACTTCGAGATACCGAGCGTCAAGATTAACATAATATAATATTATACAGTTTAATATTTTTAGCTAACACAAACAATAATAGTTATCATTATCATTGTATTCACCTAGCAAAATTCAAAAACATAATATAATAATAATAGAAAATCGCATTTCTATTAGGTAGACTACCCGTGTGACGCATGATATAACTACAATTTATCATATTATTTTTTTCTAATATTATCATTATTATATTTTTGTGCTTTACAAGTACGACATACACGATTATATTATGCTCGCATACTTACCTAAAACATGTACCTAGTAATGTGAATATTGTTTTTTTCGACTAGGAATCGGTCGTATGTAAACGGGTTTCGGTCCATTCAACGTTCTTTGCGTACATATCACAATAATATTTACGAATAATATTTACACGAATACCGGTCGTGTCTCGTGTGCCATAATAAATTTGTGCAGCCGCGGTTGTGTGTATAATATTATTATGATTCTCCGACGAATAAGCGTAGGAAGATCGTTTTGAATGGGTTTGTCAGTTTATTTTTTTCTTCTTTCTTTTCAAATGAAATTCTCTTGGTAAACGCACACGTTCGGCACGCTTTGAGTTTTTATTTTTTGATATTATACTGTTGCTGTGATTTATAGTAAAATGATAAGATTTATATTTTTATTTATTTTTTTTTTTTTTTGTATTTATAAGCACCTATTGCGTCTAACATTTACGAGTAATTCGTCGAGCGGCGAGTTAAATACGAAAAATATTCTTTCGAGAAATTTGACCATCTTTTTCTTATACATAATTAAAAATACAATGTTTTATGGATACGCCAAAGTCAATAATAATAATTATTATTATATACAAATAATGAAATGAACAACCAAGTACTGGATTTTCACAATAATTATGTAAATTATTACCGTACTGTCACGTATTGTGTGGACCATTCGATACTTTCATAAATATTTACCAAAAATAACATTGACTTGGCTGAAGATGTTATTTATACTAAATAGCATACGAGTATTAATTATAAACCATATTAATACAAAGAAATAAATAATTTAGAAATCTAACAGTAAAAAAATCTATTTTATTATGTAACAAATTTAAAGATAAATTAATAAAATATATAATTCTTATAACTATGTAAAATGGCTTAATTATGATTTATACTTGTTTTATTACAATTAATCAGGTATATCTTTTAAGATTAATTATTTTTAAAAAATAAAAATAAATAGGTAATACATAGATTGTCAAAATTTAACGTTGATTTTGACATGACATGTTATTATGAATAATTTAAAACATATAAAATAAATTAAACTTCACTTATTATTACAAATAAATCAGATTTTATTAATCAATTTCTAACTAGTAAATTATTATTTTTTTTATTAATTCATAAAAATAATTTAATCTTTTTTGTATATATATATACACGTAAATGTAAAAAAATAAAATAATTTAATGAATCGTTTTTATGAATTTAAAACAAAAGTATGTATATGTTATAAGTTAGAATTCTGTCTATTATTTATACAAATTTTATACATATTATTTTATACTTACAAGTGCGTGTAACAACTTTCACTTTTATTGAAATATTTATTTTAAAAGTCTATCCTATTTAAAAAAAAAAAAGAAATGTATGTTAATTGTAATTATAATATTATAATGTAATATACGTGTCTTACGTGTGATAAAAAAAAAAAAATTATTAAAATATTATATTATGATCAGAATATGATACATATATTATATTTATAATATTTATTAATACTTGGTTTTATTTAATTAAAAATAAAACAAAAAAATAATTAATTGAATTTTTTTTTAAATTAAGTATACTAGGTACTTATTTAATATTTTTTCAATGTGCAAGGTAATTACTTGTTAATTAATAATTTAAAATAATTAAAATTATGGAAATTATGTTATTGGCATTAATTGATTATTTTGAAATCTACGATACCTTTTTTTTATAGAAAAATGTGCACGTGTTATTAATAAAACGCTCACGGAGACTTAAACGTCATCGTATTGTAAAGCTAATTAAGCAAGTATCTGCAGTCTTACACATATTTATGTATACACACGTGACACGTCCGTACAAACTTTACCATGATTTACTTATTTTGTTAGGATGACATTTATCGAATAATAATATGTATTTAACAAACGTATAAATTAGGCAGAACATTTTATTATTATATTATGTATAGCTGTTAAAGTAAATTTCAGATAATAATATTATTATTATAGAACAATAAGAATTATTTTTCAGTTCAACATCATTAATCTTTAAAAGTTGAGAAACCTCGCAATTAATTATTAACCTCTTATAATAATATATTATATTTAAATACACAATTACATAATATATACGATTATATACAATTATTATATTAAATGTATAAGACTTCCCAATGAATAATAATAATTGCCAAAGTAAAATTTTATAAGTATTATTATTATAATATAAATGTATTAACTCATCGTATTTATTAATTTGTTTCAATAGAAATTTAATATTTACCAAAGACTATATAATTAATGTTTTATATTTAAACATATATTTAAAGTTAAACACTAGTGGAGTAGAATTGTATATGTTAATTTAATATTTACAGAAGACTATATAATTAAAATTTTATATTTAAACATATATTTAAACACTATAGTATTTAATTGTATATGATTAAAACAAAAAAAAATTCAATCGGTTACTATGAAAGCAGTAAGCTTTTCATTCGTTTCTTCGGTACTCTTATATGATTATTTATTTAACCAGATAACGGTGGTTGAAGATTACCTAGTGTACTATTATTCTATTAATATTAATATTTCTATGCAACAATAAATTATTTTGTATTTTAATTAATATTTATGCTCAGAGTTAATCGAAAAAATTATCAAATTATTTATGTTTTAAAATTAATACGAAAACGTCTTAGAACTATATGCAATATATATTATAATATAACTAGGTACATATTTATTTAATAATTTTTTGACTAGAGTACAAGTAGTTTGGTTAGGAATTTATTTTATAGTACTTAGTCTTGTTTGGTTCGATTTTTAGAGTGACTATTAAATATTAAAATATTAAAATTTGATTTTTATGCGAGAGATCTTGTAGACCGTTCTGGTTCAATTCTATAATTATTATTACAATATACGCACAGATATACGCTTAGAATCTAATAATATTATGACGGTCATAATATGTTGCTAATACAATATAAAAAATGTAAAAACATTGTAATTGATTTCGTTTTCACTATTTGGAGTAGATCAAAACACAAACATTGTGTCTATTGAAATACAAAGTATAGGTAGGTATTTGTATTATTTTAATGAATATACTCGTATATGTGATTTAGTTAATTAACTATCGTTCAACTTTATTGGAAACGTGCATCATAAGACGCGATAACAATAATATGCTGGGGGACTTTAACGCCCATTGGACTCACCTCAGAGGTCATTGTTGCCGGCGCCATTGATAAAATGTTTGCACTATTCACGTCGGAACTACCGTAAACCGCAGAGAAAAAACAATATTATTATGATTGAGGTAAGTGTCTATAACGTAAATAATATAATTATTATTTAATCACATTTATTATACACCGATCACGAACTCGCGATAATGCACATATTATAGGATTATATGGGTACTATGTAGGTATACTACCCCGTCTTGTTCGACATGGTTTTCGTGTCGTCGCAATAATGATTCGCGTCTATGTCTGAATGCGTGTAATTCGACAGCGGACGGACCGAAGTAAGTTTACTGAATAACGTGCGCGAAAAGCCGCACATGGACTTAGGCTGTTATCCCCTCTCGCCCCGCGAACGCAACCGGTTCGTTTGGGCGGAACCAAGGCACGACGATCGGTTAAAAATCACAACCTACATTGGTCGAACGTGGTTACCGCGGTTAGGTTACCCACGGATGAAAAACACAAAGAAACAAAAACAGTAATTAAAAATATTTTACCATACGTGTAAGTATAGAGTTTTAATAAAATATACGACGAAAATAATGTATGCACATCCGCTAAACTATGATAAGTACTGCATGCCGTACAATACACACATAGTATGATTAATGCATCTCCGATGGAACGCGCTGCGTATTCGAAATCAATCTTCTTGCAATCTAACGTTTATTTTTATTGAATTATTAATCTTCTTATTGGACTGTTTCTCGTGTTCAATACTTTTATCTCAAACACTATTTATCAAATTGTAACAGATATATAAGCACGTATAAAATACATTGCGTATTTATTATTGTTTAATTTAACTTACGTAAAACTATTTGAAATTAAGATCATCTCAAAATAATTATTCTTAGTAAAATGTTTTTTATTCGGTTCGTTGCCACATTCAATTTTAAGAACAATATTCAAAATATCTAATTTAATTTAATTTTTTAATTAATATGTAAAAAATATCTTTTGTCACTTGGCCCATATTCTATTTATACACGTTTCTATACTAATATTTCATACTACAATTTAATACAATTTATTTTAGATCCTAAGCGAAAAATGTCTTTATTTTATCATGGTGTGTCTTTTCTTAAGTTTGTATAAAACATATTTTCCATTAAAAAAAAATGACCTATTTATCACAAATAGCATAATATGATTCCGGTAAAGTATATTATCTAGTATTATAGTTAATACTTTACTTAGGTCATTTTACGAATTTCTCAAAATTGAATCACTGTCTAGTACTAAAAACTACCAAAAAATTCGACAATAATCATGGAATCTGTAATTTTGACGAAATCGATTTTAAATGTTTTACAAGAACACAAAAAATTTAATAGATTTTTATTTTACTGATATTCTAATGTTGAGTTTCCCGATTTCCCGATAGGCCTATCTAACCTGGTTTATTAGTATAATAATATTACATATAAGATGCTTCAAATATATATTTTTTAAAAGTAGTACACTTTGAATATTATAAATTATATGATTTTTTTTATAAGCTTGTTTGATACTTTGATAAACCAAAAGATATAATGTAATAATTATTATGAATTTAAATAACCTATAGGTATACGAGTACATTGAGTATACCTATTCAAAACTAATTTATACTTATCCATTCAGTAAAACAACTTTTACGTTCGGCAAAAAACATGTTTTTCTAATTTTTATATTCAATAAGTTTTATATACAGAAAATATGTATATGTATATATAATATTCCATCTACTAACACTAATCATTTTTAATTAAAAATAATTTTCAATTGGCTATTATAACATTAAAATAATGAATAATATTATACTTTATTAAATTTTTAATTAATTATAAGTCATAATATATTATAGAAAATTGTAACTAATGACATTATTAAAGAGAAACTATAATTTTGTACTTAGATTACGATTAAAAATTATTATTATACATTTCCTGGTAAAATCTATGTTCATAAAATATTGTGTGACATTCAATGCATTAATGTATTCGAAATACCTGATTTATTTTCTTAAAAATCGATGTGTGATTGATACATCGATTTAAATGTTTTGAACGATCTATATTTTTTAGTGTACCTATACAAATTATAAATATGTAAATTTTTGATAAACAAACTTTTTCATTGAGCAGTAAATTAATTTTATTATATATGATTAATATTAAATATTTTCAAAAGTACCTATTTAATCGAGGTACCATACATTTTAGCTTGACAAAATAATATACAGTGTCCCAGATTCACAATAATTAACTATATAGTATATTTTACTCCTTGTAATATCTTCGCAAAAAATTCAAATTTTTGAATGTCATTTGTTAGAATATTATTAGTTAGGTAACAGACATTTATTTATTTTTTTAATTTTAAATTTTTAACCTTTTTCAAAAAACCATTTTTAGGATTTTTTCATATATAATGACGTCTTTAACACATTATTTATAATAATTAATTTTTACTTACTTTATTATCATTACATGTAATTTCGTTTTCTTCATATCAATAATTATTATTTGTTAGTCGTATTTTTTAATTGAATTTCCATCGTGAATTTTATCGTAATAAAATTAAATATTTAACTTGCTCAAGTTATTATATAAATAATCGAATTTCGTATAACATAAAAACTAAAATTTATTTATTTTATTATTTTACGGTGTGTCGAAATGTATTACTTAATTTCCTACATAAAACATATTATCATTTAACACATTATATTTAAAAAGAAATAACAACACTACAGAAAAACTCTACTAGGCAATCGCCCCCTCCCCCAGTTTCATAAGAAAATTGAATTTAATTTTTGGAAATTCTTCTCGAAGATTAAACTTGCTATTATAAATTAGTTTTAGTTTTAGGTACATATTATATATATTATTACTAATTAATTCATTATTATTATATTATTACATTTATATACATAAACTATTTTAGTTTTTTAATTTGTATTGAATTTTATTTTTTAATTTATAATTTTTTTATCACCTACATAATTTCTCACATATGACAATAAATAATTATTATAAGTAGGTAAATGTCTTACAAAATTATATATAAATATTATTGTAGTTTTTTAATCTTTCATGTAGTGGTTGTAGTTCCTATACAAGAAAAATTATAGTTCACCCCTCCCACCGTTATCATGGGCTGGATTCGCTTTTGCATATAATATTAATGTTTAATAATAAACGTTATTAAAGGTTAAACTATATAATGTAATATTATTTATTTAAAATTAGTTAATAGGTATAATAATATTAATGAAAGTTATATTTAATTCTAGTTATTAAAACTAGTATGATTGTATATAATTTGGTGATATTATTAGAGGTATAGAGTAGGTATAATATTAAAATTTATAACATGCGTATTAACATCAGTGATTGTAATGTGATGAGATGATATAGTAATAATTTCCGTTTAAACATATAATGTAATAACATTATCATGTTATATACGTATAGTATAGGTATAAGAAACAAATAAGTAAATATAAAATAAGTAACGTAGTAGATTATAATCTTAAATATTTCATTTAGTAATTAAATTAAAAAAAAAAAATCTATAATGATTATATAGATAGATTGGACTTAATAAAAAATGTGTTAAAATGATTCATAATCTTTTTTAATTATTTTAATTAATAATTAAAACTATAATATTATGGTAGTTATATTAAACATAACATATTATAACTCTAATAATTAAAACGTAATAAAATATATCTACTTATGTTAATTAATTCAATTTTTACATTGTAAACACAAATTATCAAAATTAAAACAAAATTTTTATGATGAATTAAAACCAATTAATTACATTATGTCAACAATTATCGTGTCTTAGTTTCATCTTTTTTTTTATATATTCAGTATTATTATTAAAGTAATTATTAGACCTATGGTTTATATCGATTATACTTATGATATTTATGAGATATAAAATCATAAAGTATATAATGATAATAAATGTATAATTTACCTACCCACTTAAGGTATTAGGACAAATTATCATGAATATTGCGAAGATCATGGAGTTTACAGTTATTTAAACTACTGAGATTACGATATCATAGTCTATAACAGGTATGTGAAAATATAATATATAAATAACAAAAATAGTGTTTAGAACATTAGAGGTAGAGTAGGTATGAACATATATTAGCTTTTCATAATATGAAACACTATAGTAATAAACTACATGGGTAAAATAAAATTACATGCAGCTGTTGAAGAAAAGATAGTGTTGTTGTATTGTAATATTAAGATTTGAATATTATGATAAATAATTATAATAAAATATAATATTTATTATGACCACAGATATATAATATTATGAAACAACTATATATCTAACTTTTTATTATTTTCAAATGAATTGGTACGTAGAACACCGTATGCCATATGGGAAATGTTTACATAAATATTTCAAGTAGATAAATGTAGTGATAAGGAGTAATGCATAAACATGCATTTAATTATATTGTGATATTTTAAATTAAATTAAATAAAAAATATGATATAACTGGAAGTTCAGCGATCACATTATATAAATATTGCCCTATAATAGTATAATTAGCATATGCATGCAAGATAGAGTCAGCTATTTATTTGTTTTATAAATCTGTGATTAAAATGTAAAAATAAAAATAACAGTTTAAAAATTTTATCACGAACTTAAATATCTTTATGTGAATCCTCTATAATATTTTTTAAACTAATAATAATAATTATATATTATATAATATATTAGTTATCAGTTTATCACGAAATATGTAAAATAATTTGGTTGCTGTTTATTCAAATCTATAAGTAGTTTTCTGACAACATTTAAAAAAGTGTCTTCGTACTACAATTAATGACACAAAATTCATACATTAATATACATTTTATTGTAAGAATTTAAAAAGGGAGTGTAAAGAAAAACTGTAGGTACTCGACGATTTTCATAATATTTGCATATGCTATTTGAATGAATACGTTACGAAACATAATATATATAAAATTTCTAACTTAATATAATAACGTATAAAATCAACCGTCGGATGTTAATAAGTTTTCATACGAGTACACCAATGTCCATTTTTACAACTTGACTTCCGCATCCGCACTCATAATATCCATTATCGGTGTACATGAATTGATAAAAAGTCGTAAATTAACCATTATTTTGCACAATAATCGAATGGTAAGAAACTAAGGATGACAATATTCAGCGACTATCCGCAATGGGACAATGTTTGTGACGCAGTTGTAAATTCTGGTGAGGTATAAAAAAAAAATAGTGAAGTCGTGTTGACGTTAACAATGATCGTATGGATAAGTAAAAAAATAAAAAAGAATAAATAAAAATAAGTAAATAAATAAAATATAAGGCATGGCTGAATTATTTCCACCCAATTACCGGCATGTGTGTATATATTATATCGTCGACGGCGGCGAAGGTCTATCCAATTAGTGATAGCGCGTGGACGGCCATCGTAATAATCAGATCGTCATGAGAGTTTGAAAATTAATTATAAATTCTCTTCCGAAGCGGCTCATTAGCAGAATGAAAAATACCGCAAAAATGGCGCACACAGAACAATTCACGAACCCAGAGGTTATTAAAAAAAAAAAACGAAAAAAAAAAATATATATAAAACATTAAACTAAATAAATAATAAAACGACCGAGTAAATATGTAATATTTAATAAAAAAAAAAAAAATCGTTTTAACATTCGGAGCACATTCTCGGGAGACTATTAGCGAGTTTATATCGTGAACAGTTTTTCGTCGTTACCTGTTGGACAACGCGTCTCGTTAAGTATACGCTTGTCAACCGGTTGTCTAGTGATTCCAGAAAAGAAAAATCGGTCTGATCCGTCATCGGGCTGTTGCGGGGGTGAAAAATAACCCAATTAAAATCTACGTCAACGGCATCATGATCGAGGTGGTTATATTATACGCGTTACTGTAGAAATAATATAATCGTTGTCAAAATCAATATAAAGTCGTATGATTAAATTAAAAGTAAAACCACAAATTTTATTCAGTTTTTCTAATTTTTACTATATTAATTAATGTTTCAAATAATTATTTTAATTGGTATTTATATTAATATACGAAAGAATATACTGCAAACAAAACCATGAGATTTATAAATCAATATTTTATATTGGCTCATTTATTATGTGGTTGACTTTTTTATATACTTACGTTCATTAGATAATAATAATAATAATAATAATAATAATAATAATAATAATAATAATAATAATAATAATATTAAAGACTATTGTATATGAAACATATTTTAATTATAAAAATAAAAAGCTTACGAAAGTAATTTTACTTGGAAACTTTTCTATTTAAAACTAAGATAACTAAACTAAGATAAGATATGATAAAACAGAAACTCGAATTTCTTGGTTTTTTCTATTTCTTTTATGGCCTTTAAAAATGTGTCTTTTTTAGTATGAAAACTTTCTCTAAGAATCTAATAGCATTTTAGTAACATTTTATTACAGGCGCGGATCCAAAAAATTTTAACAGGGGGTGCTAAAATAAAAAAAAATTATTAGTAGAGATATACTCGTATATACTTTCTAATTTCTTTAAAATTTATGTATAAAAGTTTTTCAACATTAACATTTTTAATAAATATTATTATTTTTTTTTTTAACATTACAATAATATTTATGAAAAAAAATTATTTTAATACATAAATAAATTGTATTGTTGGTCAAACGACAGGGGGTGCTTGAGCACCCATAGCTCCCCCTGAATCCGCGCTAATAAAAGCCGATGTTAAATTTGATACTTTTTTACACGTTTTGAAATTCGTTTATTTACTGAAATAACATTTCACGTTTGTAATAATTTTGTATCTATATAACAATTAGAAATAAACATAATTTATTGTGTTAAAATATAATATGTATGAATATTATCTATAATTATTATTAATATTCATAAATAATAATTACAATAAAATTTATTAAATTTATTTTAAATTTAGTAGTATTCTCTATTGCATTAAATTATTAAAATATTATTTTTTTAAACTACATAATATTCTGAAAAAATCTAAAACTTTCTATTTTCAATGGTGATTTATAATAATGTCAAAAACGAATGTATGATTTTTGTTAGTTATTTAATTTTACCTTCCGGCGTTTCACACAAAATTCTCCCTTCTTATTCGTTTATCAAATCATGTATACATATTATATATTTTTTTATAATAATTGTTCATCGTGTATTTATCTATTTATTTTTTTATTTATATTTCTATTTATTTTTTTCGTTTTTTTTTTTTTTTTTTTAGTGATTAAAAACATATACGTATAAAAATGGCTATAACTAAAACACATAAATTTGAAATTAATATGGAATTTTATAAATCAATATGATTATCGTAGAATTATTTCGATAATGGAACAACTGGCATTATTTGTAGTACAAATAATAATATTTTAATTTTTCCAAATACAATCGAAACTAGATCATGTTAATTTACGATTTTAATTATGAAAAATTACAGTATTAAAATTTAAATAGGTATATATTTATTTAACAATGAAATAAGAATAATGAAATATTATATATACCAATATACCTGTATTTATATTGACTTAAGAAAATCAATATTTTAAAATTTGATTAATTATGATAGTAAGAGTACCTATATAATCCGGTTATTGAATTTTATTAATTCTAACGAATCAACTATTTTGCATGAGTACTATAATAGGTACTATAAATAATGTCCATATATACTCGTAATATAATGATAAAATCAATGAACCTGTGTTAGTAACTAAAGCAAGTGAAACTACTAACCAGTTTATCTCGGTTCTTTGGGTAAGTATATTTGGTAGTCAAGGGCGTATTTAGAAATTATAAATGGGGGGGGGGCAACAAAAAAAAAAATATATATATAAAATTCCTATGATAATTGACAATAATTTATTTGAGTAACAAATTAAATACTTATTAGCTATTATAGTATTATACAATACATCATACATGTTATACAATTAAAAAATATATGTATTTACTTTTACAGTTATTCAAAAAAAGAGAATTAATAATTTGTTATACCTATAAAAAAATTTTATATATAGGATGGGTCTTAAAACCAATTAATAATTGGTAAAATTGTATTAATCGATATCCCGTCACCCGTATAATTACGCCATAACAGTATTTAATTGCTATGTAATAATATAGTTAATGCTAAATCCCAATCGGCAATCAAAAAAATAATTATTTATTTATATTATTTTTAAATAAAGGTTTGATATAAAACACGGCGAATGGGGGGGGGGCCCGGGCCCCTTGGGCCACCCCATTAAATACGCCCTTGTTGGTAGTTATACTCGTATGTATAAAAATTTATAAAAATTTATAAAATACATGTATTTATACAATTATTAATATACAAACAATATTTAGTTTTTATGATACAATTAAAAAATTGAAAAAGAATCAATAGTACTGTAGGTACCTAAATAAAATAAATATTTATGTTAATAAATAATGAAAAAAGTTGTTTTTAATATAAAAACTTATTTTGTAAATTATCAAATTATAACTAATTTCGTTAAACATTTAAAAATGATCATTGATATCAATATTTGTATTAATTTCAAATCAATGAACTAAATCATATAGTACAGCGTTTCTCAAACTGTAGGTCGCGAGAAGTGTTTTTAATTATACAGATTGTAAGAAATTTATGTTTTTTTTTTTTAAATTGTATAGACTATAGAACTATAATAGAATTATAAAGTAATATAAGAATTATTACGGGAATTACTACGACGGGTATTGGTTTTACAATGATGTGTGATTATTTTTTTTTTTTTTTTTTTTTTTTTTTTTTTTT
>JAIUCT010000023.1:4558941-4569465 GCA_021307375.1 Tetraneura akinire
GAAAATTGATCCTGAATACGTGCTTGTTTATTTGGGTCATTTTTCGAATTTCTCAAAATTGACTATAGGCGGTAGAAAAAACGAAATTTTGACGAATTCAATTTCTATATTTCACGATAACTCGGGCAATTTTTAAGTTAGAGACTTGAAAATTTTTTTGGGTGTTCACATAGCTATTATATATATGTGGTAAAATTTTGGAACCGTTTTTAAATTTTTTTACTAAATATAGGACTTATAGCTGTTTTAAGTTGATATTTTTAGTTCAAACGAAAATTATAATGTGACTGAACTTCGCTCAGAATCGTTTTTTTGAATGCAATGGTTTATCATTGCATTCAAATTCTAAGTAAAATTAAACGCTATGATCCGCACACCTGTATCCTGTGCGGCAGGAGTATCAGCTCTTTTTTTTTTGTTGAAATTTATTTTTTGAAATTACATTTTTAATTCTGCAGATGTAAAACTATGGGAGTTGCGATAGATTTTTGGAAAAAAATTTGGGTTGTGGTCCTAAAAAGATTGAGAACCACTGATACAGTTTACTTACGTTATACATACAGTTTATTTATGAACATTGTCTGTTATTTTATGGCAATATAATATATATATTATTGTAGTTATACCAGTATTATGGATACACGTCAGACGATTGTTTATCATCGCAAACAGTACTAAATAGAAGTATTTGTAATTTTCGTATTTACAAAGAAAAAAATAAATCACTTGATACTTTATAAGTGTAAATTAAAGGGATTAAATTAAATTCCAATTTTATCCAATATCTGATTCAGTCTTACTAGGAAATTAAATAAAACAAGTAGATAATTATGAAGAAATAATCAAATAATTTAACAAAGAAATAATTGATTCTAAATAATAAATTAATATAAGATAGTAATAATAAGATTCTTAAAAATAATGAAGTCATCTGCATGTATAATATTATATTTAATGATACTATTTTAATCTCGCAAAATTATAATGTATTCTTATAAATTATAGAAATCATATATTATATTATGTTTGAATATTGAATTAATATTTATTACATTTTTGCAAATTTGTGTAACAGGAATGTTGACAATAAAATTATTAAATAAACTTTTTCACAAAAATTGTATTAAATCTTTTTAAAATATATTATTATAGTTCATGATTTTAAAATTTATTTTATTTTATTATTTTATATTTTCTGTGATTTAAATTTTAAAATATTAGAAATTAAAATATATTCATAATTTTTATTTTTTTAATTATTAATTATATTATATATTAAAAAATTAAATAAGATATTATTTATATAATCGTATTATGTATACAACTTTTATATACCTATAAACAAAAAAATGTTATCTTAAATTATAATTTAAATATATTTTTGAAATTTCAATTTTTATATTTATAAATTTAGTATAATTTTAATATTTGTAAAACTGTTGAATTATAAAAATAAATAAAATTACCTAAAGAAAATATTAATTTTTTTCATATATTGTCAAATAATATGAAATTATAATGTATGATTTACAATTAAATATTTATATTGATTTTAAATACCGTTTAAAATTTACCTTTCAATTTTCTTAAAATATTAATGAAATAATAATAAATATAAATAAAATATAATAATAATATAAATACAAATTTATCGTTTCAATTAACATTTAAATTTGGGATTTTTTTATTATTGCCGATTATAATTAAAAATTAAACTAAGGAATATTACGAGTAGGTATGTTAGGTTAATAATTCGATAAACAAGATCGATCAAATTTATTATTTATCTCAATCGAAATTCAATTTAAAAAAAATATATATTTTTCCCCTCTAGCTTAATATAAATATTATGCTAAACGATCTTGCTAAACTGGATTAGTATAATAAAAATAAACTTCGGTGCGATTTTTAGTAGAAAAGGCGAAGACTGTTATTTATCGATTAATTTTAATAAAATAACTACCCATAAGGGATACAAAAAATACAATATACTTAAACATATGTACAAAATTGTACGTATAATGTATAAATTGATTGATATAAATAATAGGTAGGTACTAATAAAACTAGTATAAATTTTATATGTGTAAATTAAAGTAATTTTATATCATTTCTCCAAATCTTATATAAAATATAAAATAATTTTGAGTGATTTGTTAATTAAAATATACGAAGTATAAATTGGGTAGGAAACATAATATTTTAAAATATAGTATAATATTATCATAAAAATAATATTATAATTAGTCACTAATGATGATTGCGTTTAAAACATTATTTTTCTAATTAAAATGAAAACCCTATAATCAAGCATTAACCGTACACATTTTTCACATGTATAAACATAATATTCCCATTTTAAAAACATATTTATTTTACAATAATTCTAATTAATTTTCTTCCATGAGAAAAATCAAATCGAGTATATTAAGTTTAAAATTAAAATTGTTGGAATTATTAAAAAGTATTTTATGCAAATAATCATAAATTTAATTAATTAGTATTTTAAATATTAAATATTTACTTAATTATATACCTACCTAATTATTTATTTTTAAAATAACCTATTATTTATTTAAATTATATTATGATAAGTGAATAGAATACAATTATAATTTCATCAAAGTTTCAATCTAATTATAAAAATGTAATTAATTAAAACATAAAAGATACATGTAATTATATCAATAACTTAATGTATAGGATACATGCAGGTATTACATAATATTAGAATATTACTATATTGTTCATTGTAGAACCAATAACCATTTCATTACACATAATAAGGAATAAAATAAAATTAGATATATATTATTACTATAAAATATTATATTTTAATCCTTTAATTTATGATTATGATAAATTTTAAATAATAGCGATATGATTAAGATTATATTTCAGATGATAATGTTACAGTATTCTGGAATATAATATGTAAATAATTATAGTTATTAGTTAACATGATCGATAGTAGTTCGAGTTTACAAAGTAGATAAATAAGTGATCTACATCGATATCGTTAATGAAAGAGTTTTTGCTATGGCATGTTGCAAGCAGTAAAATGGTGTGTGTGTGTGTGTGTATATATGTGTGAAATTTTTTGAAATTTACTGGAATTTAGGCCTACGAGTAATTTATAAACTTTCATATTTTGATAAAAACATAATAGATACATAATGTTATTATAATATTTATAAAAATTAATTAATTATTCAAGTAAATATACAATACCTAATATTAAAAATGTACGTATCACTTATAAATTTATAATTGTAAGTTAATAATAATATTATAATTTATAAGCTAATAACTTATTTGTATTGATACGTACACGAGTAGGTATGTTATTTAAATACCTACTTACTATTTTTTTTCTAATAAATAATTTTAATAATTCAAATTAAAAATTATACCAGTTCAAATAGTCAACGAAATATTTTTACAAATGAAAGAACAATAATAAGTAAAAGAAAATGTAGTAGAATTATAATATTACAAATAATACGATGTATACCAACCTAAATATATTATATAATATAACAAGGTTAATTTGAAAATAATAAAATATTAAAATGATATGAATTGTTGTATAATATCTTATATTGTGAATTTGCACACTAAATGTGTTATTACATTTCAACTATTACTGACTTGTTTACATTTGTATAATATTATTTATTATGAACAATACCATAATAATTGTTGAATCCATTTCTAAGATGAATGATGTAAGATAACACGAAAACTATCGAATATATAAAATTACCGTTTATTTGATCAGTACTTTATAATATGCTACAACTCCATCAATGTTATCACTTATCATTTATCATTTGTAACGTTTGTAATGTTGCAATTTGCTGTTTTTATTAATGATTTCAATTGCTTACATAACGAATAATAGAGATAATAATACCTACCATTATTGATCTGTAGTGACTGTAGGTGTATATTTTATTGTTGATTTTATAGATGTGTTTGACAGACCTAATATAAATAGATTATTATTCATATTCAATATAATATAATATTGAAGTGAAAGAAATTATTAGTATTGATTTATTATATTTTCATTTGTATACTCTTAGGGTCTTAGGTATAGCATATAATATAATAATAATAAATTAATAATAATAATATACTCGTATTTAGTGTGAAGAAAAATTGTTGATACATTTAATTCTTGTAGTTACAATATATAATATAGGTACGTATTACGTATAGATATAATGACATTGTATAAAGATATTAAACATTTAAATCAGAATAATATCGATTAATTTTTTATAATAGTCTATAAAATTTTACTTTAATTTTATTTAAATTATATAGTGTTATTATTTTAGAAACAAATGGATGTTAAATAAAAAAAATTAAATATTTTTGATTTAATTATAATTGTAATAATAGTAATAATATTAAATGATTATATCCGATGTAATGAAACGTGACGTTTAATAATAATAATAAAAAATCATTTAACATATCAATATATAAATATAGATTTTTGCAGTCAGGAAGTCTGGTGGTGAAATCTATTTTTCATTAAAATTATAATTTAAAAAAATAATTACAAAATTATTACTAAAGAAACAATGGATCCCAATTTATAATGTTCAAAATGTAAACTTTAATAATATTTATAATAATAAACTACTTTAACAACATGACCTAAATTAAAAATAATAAATACCCACCTAATTTACATCAGTTATAAATTTATAATAAATTTTTAATAACAAATTAACAAATATATTACAATATACCTAATGAAATATAAAATAATTAATATTAATTAATTAGTTTTTACCTATTCAATAATAAATAAGAAGTCAACCAATATGTAATGTTCCAAACATAATATTATTTAATACGAGTGTTAGACTGTTAGGCTAAGTTCACATGGACGCGCGTACACGCAGCACGCCACAAAACGTATTATCGTAGTACCTTATTAATTATTATGCAATATTATAATTAAATATACACTATAAGTCCATAAACGAGTTAATTGTTACATATAAAATATAAATAAATATAGCTCGTATATACGTATCACTGTATCAGTCACAGTCAGTATTAAATATAAAATTGTTATATAATATCATTATATTGTTATAAATCATGTAATATTAATAAATATATAATATAATAAAATAATTAAAAGATTTTTATAATATATAAATAATATACCTAATAAATTAATAACACATAAAATAATTAAAATATTTTTATAATATTTAATTGCACAATGAATCGCTGTTTCGTTGTCGAAACTCGCGTGTCAACTGAACGGTCCGATAATGATAATATGGAATTTCAACACGCGGATTCACGCGCGTGTACGCTCGAAAATAGAAACTTGCGTCGTTATCGAGATCGATATCCATGTGAATAATGTACAGGAACACTGATTATATAAATACGCGCGTCCATGTGAACCTAGCCTTAATATTGATCAAGTATTAAGTATACCTAATATAAACTATTAATTATTATCATAGCTAATATCAATTGTTATTATTATAACTTCTGTTTACATTTTTACATTAATAATAGGTTTGTTTGTTTTTTAGTAATTTTATAATTATTTTCTTAAATAATAATTTTAATGTAAAATACATCTTACCACAAATTATTTATTATATTACGTGTGTGTGTAGTGTGTATAATGACAGAATAGAAGTGGCTAATAAATAATCGATACGGTATTTTTTTTACCTTTGCCATAGGTGATCGACTATGTTGTAATATGTATTACATTCAAAATATATAATAATATAGTGAAATTATAAATCCAAATGTAATGCAGACTACGTGAATAATTTTATTTATGGCACGGAGCCACGGATTAACATTAACTGACTAAGATATACAGGACTGGTAACGTCAAAACAGGTGGATGAAGGGGCTGACTACAAAATGGAATATATCAAGCGTGGTAAGCGTAAGGGGGTGATAAATACCTACTAAAACCTCAGCGCTATCCAGTGATAAATTTTCATAATAATTTTATATTTAAATCAAGGACTAAGATATTATATAATATAAAATATATATCAATATATAGTATCTGGTAAAAATACTAGATGGCGGTTAGGTTGTTAGTAAGTAGTTTTTTCCCCCGTACCCCATTCCATATTATGTTCTTTGTGTGGACACGTTATTTTGCTCGTTTCCAGTCCTATAAGCCGTGGTTTTAGGTTTATGATAACACATTAACACCTTAAAAGAAAGATAAAGGTTAGTTATATAGAACAATTGAGAACAAATCAATAAGAAAACCACAGACAACATCGCCAAACCTATCGTAAACAAATTAAAATTGAACAAAATAATTTTGATTATTATTCGACATAATGAACATCGAACATCATTTAAATTACATATTAATATTACGAATGACACCATTATAATATAAAGTTACAGTCGAATCATTACATTAAAATAATAATCTTTTAGTCACGTACGACATAATTTAACAACCAATTGTTTTCATACACGAATATTCGGTGTATTAATTTGTCTTTTATCTAACACTTATTAGCATCGTTTCAAATGATACGAGTATACCAAAATTTCTAACTAAACAAATGAAAAATTTTTTTTTTTTTTGTTTTACATAAACCATACTGATTATATAGAAATATTGAAAGAAAATGTGTTAACAAAAAGATTTTTCTACAATAATGATCGATAGATGGGACAATCAGTCAATGAACAAAATATAGATTAGATCCTAAACGGTATCTATGGGTATATAATATTATGCTAAAAACTAATGATAAAAAGTTCGATTATAAATTCCAGTACTTAACAAATTTAGGTAGAACTTACTTAGTTGATTGTTAATGCAAACGCGGCTTATTTCTATTGTTTCAACGAATCATATTTCAATAGGATTTTCCAAAAGGAATATTCTTATAAACAAATAAATTCAACGGAACACATTGTGGTAAATAATATTGAATCGTAATAATTTTAATATTGTGTGTTAATATTTAACATTAAACGAATATGTATAGTGTATATTAATGTTTATATAAATCATGAGCATGTAGAAGAAAACACTATCCGCAGATCATAATTTATCTATAAACGACTTGAACAGTTGGTAAAGTGCGGTATAATAATAATTATTATTGATAATATAATACAATATATTAGAATGCTAAATAAGTATGGCCTTGATCCACAAATTATGGAGATTAAAATGTTCATCAGTTACGTTTACGTATAATTAAATTGTCAAATAAAATATTATAATAGGAGTATATTAATATTTAAATAAAAAATGTTAATAAGTATAGTAAGGAATTTTTAGTTTTATCAAACACGTCGGTAAGTACATTGTAATTATTACGCAATTAAAATAAGTTATTCAATTAAAAAAATATAAATTAATAATTATTATGTACATACACTTGGAAATTCATGATGGAAAATTGGAAAATTAATTCAATAAAATTGATAATAATAAATGTAATGATAATTAAAATTATATTACCTGTATTAAGTGATTTACAAATTGATATCATATACATTCCAAATGTTCCATGGTTCTTGTACATTCTGTCAATCAATACATTTAAAGAAATATCGTGTATAATGAATACATATTATACCTATACTATATTTATTGGGTGACTATAAATTATATTGTTTTATAGTTTAGGTTACTCCCCATGAAAAAATAGGTTCAGGCGCGCTTATATAAGCCTTATATGAGATGTACGTCAATTGATCGCAATTACATTTTTGGACTAAGATTTATGTTATAAATTTTAAATTTATTCTGATTATGTAATATAATGAAAATAAAATACGTATTATTAAAAATAAATATTATTATTAATAAATTAATTATTAAAAAATTATTATTATTAATATTATTTATTAAAGTTGTATGTGGCTATTATCTATTTTCTATTATCTATCTATTGTTTACGTATAATAAACATTTGTCGCATGACAAAATTTACCTGTGATTTATAAGTCATGCAACCAATATGACTGCCACAAAATTGATGCGATCAATAGACTGTATACCACATTACATAGGTAATGACTACTGAAACCTTACTCGGTTCATTGTTCATAAAATGGCTTAGCGTTATAATTATTTTAGTTAATTTTATTACTTTTTACTTTTTATTTTTTTTAAAATATATGATTACAATTTTTATAAAAATTCAATCATCTCATAGTATTAATTTTATATTTAAAACGATAATAACCATTTTTTTTTTTTAACTATATGCATAAATATTAATTACAATCTCAATGAAAAGATTTATTTAATTGCCCATAATGATAATATTATTGTTATAATTATATTAATAAATATGTAGATATTATATGTATAATATTTTGAAATGTATGTAATTTTATAAATATTAAATTTTAACGAATGTATGGATATAATATATTATACAAATATTTGATAAGTGATATGTTATTAATTATAATATTATCTATGTATGTACGAGTATATAAATAACCTTAATAAAATTATAAAATATATTTTTTATAAAAATTTTAATAACATTATGATGAGATAGGTATTTATTTTAAATTATGTATTAGGTAGGCGTATGTATATAGTGTATACGTATTATTATTTCCTAAGTTTTTACAGGTCATTTTTTTTTTACAGGATGATTGATATATACATTATGACTTTTACAGTTTGTTAGATGAAAATTAAAAGAAAAACATTACAAAAACATGGTGTATAATACTGATTTTTTTAAATAGATTATCTATTTATAGGTATATAAGTTTATGTGCTGTTATGCACACCTATTGATTATATATAATAATAATACTGGAACATTATAATTGTTTTTTTTTTCATTTCGATAATTATTATAACCGTAAAAAAGTACTTCTTGGGATATCGTTAATTTTTTAGTACAATATATAAATATATTACGTACGATGCCAGTAATTTAGTTTGCAAAAACATTATATAGGTACTTACCTATAGATAATTACCTCACTGCAGGTCATACGATAATATTATTTTCAAGTTTCAACGTATTACATTAATAAAAGTTTGAAACATTATTGAAGATTATTTTTCCAAACTCGTTTGTACAAACTACAAATCACCTCGGACAATGGTCAATCATTATATTATATTTTTTACATGTACACGCGTCCCACGATTTTACACTAACGGTCAATCGGCGATTTAACTGTGGAAAATTCTTGTTTAGAAAATATATAATAATAATAATAATTCATATCGGTGTAATTGAGAAGGCAGTCGAACATAAATACAAACTTAATCGAAAATACGTCTAGAATAGTCTCAGTATGATATTATGTTTCGTATACGGATTTCGGTGCGTGTCTTGATCATATGGGTACCTGCTTAATAATATCATGATTTTAAGTTGACGGTGGAATTTTTGTTTGGATACGCTATATATTCGTATAATACCAATCGAACGGTCGGAAAGAGAAAAAACGTATTTTATGTTTTTTAATAACGTTAATGAAAAAAAAAACAGATGCAGTGACTCGAAATCGTAGTTTTTTGCCCTAGTATTTATAATATAATTGATTTGAAAACATACGGAATAACTCGATAAATAATTCCAGTTTACATTATACGAGTATACACCGTTGACGCCTCCTGTCACGTGTGCTGTTTTCATAACAAATTACTCGTGACTTGACTAAGGTAGTTAATATAAGTGAGATATATAATATATAAAAGTAGGTACCTATATTATAATTTGTAATATTATAAGTATTGTTGGGACTTGGATTTTTTGAGGGCGGTGGGAAAGAAGTTATGTGCTTAAAGTAAAAAAAAAAATAAATACATTTCTCGCCACACAACTTTCCAATATTTGGTACTCCCTTCCAATATTGCGTGCGTATTATAATACCTATACTTAAAATATTTTCATGTGTCTTTTATATACTATCATAACTAATATATTTAATAATAATAATAATATGGTATGTTATAGGTTCAAGCACTTGTACTTTCCGTTGTTTCTGGTATAATTCACTATTCAGATCATTTCTCCTAGATAATATATATAAACGTCTTAGATCCGTTTCAACGTTTGTTTCCGCGTATTAAATAATGTTAATTTAATATATGTTATTAAATTTTTAGTAATATTTTAAAAATAATTTAATATATAGTATAATGACAAAAAGATTACTAGCTATACGATAGGTACCTGCTATTATTTTCACTATATACGTCGTCATTCGTTAAGGATAAATAAATATTAAATAATGCGTGTCCATCCGTCTTCTAAAAATAATATTATTGTGTAACAATCTAGAGATACACCTAATTATTATAATGTCAGCGACCACATGATTACTGATTACCTACATTACAATGTTTTCTAATGATTTATAATACGGAATCGATAGAAGTAAATTTATTTGCCATAATACAAACAATTATTATTATTATTATTATTATTATTATTATTATTATTATTTATTATTATTATTATTATTATTATTATTATTATTATTATTATTATT
>JAIUCT010000023.1:4569475-4588482 GCA_021307375.1 Tetraneura akinire
TTATTATTATTATTATTATTATTATTATTATTATTATTATTATTATTATTATGATTATTATTATTATTATTAATAGTTAATGTTTAAATTTAGTGTAATAATAATAATAATATATAACTAAAATGTAGATATAAGAATCGCTTTTTCTCATTAATAATGCAAAAACAAACACATGCTGTAATATAATTACTATTGATGTTTATATATTTTATACGCTACAAAGTTGTCAATAAATTATTATTATTATTATATTGGCGTTCAAATATTTAATAATCGTTTTCTTAAACAGATAGACAATATTAATAATTATACACATAATAATAATAATATTATTATTTTGTTGGACATTTTAATTATTACTGTTCGCGAAAGTGTTGGTATGGTTATAATTATAACGTAGAATATTGCACGTACTCGCTTAAGCTACAATTATTATAATATTATATTAATATGTATATACCTACTTGGATTTTATGCGAGTTGTATTTTTCATAATATCATTATAAGTATAACTAACAGAAAATGTGCAAATTAATACGTACTTCAATCGATGTCTATATATTTTATACATATAATAAATTCAAGTAAAACCACTTTTACCGACGGTTTTTTCCATATCATATATACTACGTATATATTATTATTTTAACCCATCGCAAACGGTTATTTTATACATTAGAAACGGATTCCGGTTACTTATATTTATTTATTTTTTTAATTAAACATAGTATTTAAATATTTTTTTACAAAAAAAATATAAATAAACAAATCGCAATAGCTATTCATAGTTTTACAGTGTCGTTTGCTAGCGACTTGGTAAAAAAAAAAATCGGAATAATATAATAATTTCGAATAAAAAAAATATACATGACCGCGTTGACGCGTAAAGACACTTTTTTTTTTTCATTTTTTTCTTTATTCGGTCCTAAAATTTCTTAGAGAAACACGTGCGACGAAGAGAAGGAATATATGGTCAAAGCCTAAGATCCAAATATAGGATAAAGTTAGGACATTTAGTGTTGGAACTTTTTTACTTTAAAATTTTCTCCTCGCGGTTTTCTTTTTACGTAATAAATTGATAATTGCAGTAAAATGTGAGTGCGAAAGAGAATGAATACCTATACATTATTAGTATAAGTTTTATACCCCGTGCATAATGTGTTCAGAACTCGAAGGCCGGGTAATATGTGTAATGTATTTTTGGCGGAAAAAACGTGTGTATAAGAAATATGTGATACTATTATAAAAGTTTACTTTAAAACTAGTGTTTTTCACCATTTACGCGTAACTATCTATCGTATTTTTTTTTTTTTTTTTAATTTAACAGTTTTCACAACGTATATCTATTACACGCGTTATATTATCTGACATTCTGACTGTCTCCAGAGAACCGCACGCAATGATCAAGTAAACTATTTTTCTTCGTAGCCATAAACATAATATTATAATGATAATAATATTATATTCATAAAAACATAAAATATATATAATGTACATTTCACTTTTTCATTATGTAATATTTTTATCTCGAGGTATTAAAATAATTTTTTCGTAAGCACATACACGAATATTATATTAAAATATTCATAATATCATATTATGATATTTTTATTATATTTTCCACAAAAATGTATTTTATTTTATTATTCGAGGTGTTTTCAGACGTTGCACGGATTGTCGATGCTGAATTCGTTGACGCGCAGTCGTAATTTGATATAATTGAAAAATTTTTCGCAAACTGAAAAAGAATATAAATTATAATTATAAACTACGTATAAATATATTAAAATAATTAATACAAGCGCCAAGAATGGCGTTTCGATCACTATAATATTATGTTCTAATATTTGTCCACAATAAAGTTAACAATAGTCATTTAATATCGTCGATTTTAAAGATATAATTATAATATTATTTTTGATAATCGGATATACCATCGATATTGTTAGACACTGCAAAAGATAATATAATCGTGTACACAGTAAATCGGATAATGCGTGTAATATTGAAATAGGTATTCGCTATAATCGCAAAATATCAACGAAAGGAATTCGATAAGAGTTCAATCGTCGAAAGAGCGCGGGGAATTTAACGTAAAATTCAATTACGTTTCGCGAAATAGACGTCGAAAGAGAATTCATAATATATGTGCAAGATATATAATGCGAAAAAAAAGAAAACAGTCCGTTTCGTATATTTTTTCTAATAAACATAGTTTCGCCGGCGTGTAAATATATCAATGTGTATAATCGGTATTATAATAGTGTTCTAAACGCGCATTACAACAATTTATGGCGAATAACGAATAATTGCAGTACGCGTACTCTACGAAATCGCCTGAAGATGGGGCGTCGGTTGGGACTTTATACTATTATAGCCGACATAATTACAAGGTAAGATGTTTTACGTTTTAATATTTTATTTTTATTATAAGTTATGATATAGTAATATCATTTTATATAGCTATAATTTAATATTATATTTTTGGCCAACAAATCTTTAACCTAATATCTATATCAACTACCTAGTATATTATTACTTAGTATAATAATATAACATTCGAGGGTTGCATTAATTTTGGAAAATTCAAAATTGTGATAGTTCGAGATACATCTGAATCGCGTTTGTCGTCGAAGTAAACTATAATTTTGCGAATAACGCGTTATCCAAAACACGTCATGGCGGATTTCGCATCATAATAATATTATTGTCGTACATTATAATGATTTTCCCGTATGATATTGCAAGACTAATAAAGTGATAATCATAATATTATGATCAGTTATGATTATTGCCATTCGCTATAATAATAATTGATATTATATGAATTAAACGATTTTTAATATTATTATCGTGTTAATAATACTTAACATCCATTATACGAGGCTTGAGAACAAGAGCAATTCAAATTAGGAAACTTATAATCATTTCTGTTGCAAAAGACGAAGGTTCAGTAACGACAATAATTTATAATATAAGTTATTTACTAAAATAAAACAAATTTACTCGATCAAACTATTTCTATATAAACTGCTATTTATTTAATATTATGATCCATAGAATATCAGCTTTGATATTACTAATATTTTAATTTTATAATCGTTTTGGATGTTAGCTGTAAGAAAATCTTACAAAACAATAATATTATTATAGCACAGATTAATTAATAATAATTAATTAACAATAATATTATCATTATTATTACTACGTTAACCTAGATAGAAGGTAGAACATTATTATAAGTACCTACTATTTAATATTAATTATAAATATGCTTGAGCCTCTATGATAAGCTGATCACAATAATTTCAATGTATAAGGTATTATAACTGTTACGAATAGCATGATTAATATAATTATATAAATTTGAATGTTTCACCTTAATCCAGCATTATGAATTTGTGATTACATATAATAATATTAATATATACATTATACACATTATTTTAAATATAAAAAATGGATTTAATATAATTATTTTTCAATTTCAGTACTAATGACTATGAAACATTTATTTTACATAAATAATAATTACTATACATTACTACTGTCAGTAGGTACACTTGTACTTTTTAATTCGATTAAAGACAAATTATTATAAAGTATGAAATATTCGGTTACCTGCTGTGGTGTACTAGTATGAGTAATTATGACTTTACGTTCTACAACAAAATTCAATTTGTTTGATTTTCGTTTAAACGTGTTTTAAACGTGAAATAAAGTAGAAAACCAATTTATATAAAAATAATAACAAAAAATATTATTGTTAGAAAATAATATTTGATACTATTTTATTAATAAAAGTATAGAATGGTACGAGAAGTAGAGACTGAAATAATACAACCGACATTTAAAGAAATTGAATTTGATGATATGAACTTTGAACACTTAAATTTTTAATATTGTTTTCAATCTTGGGTAAGTGAAACTTTTTGGCGAATTGATATTATGAACGATAATAATTTGATGTAGCTATGTAAGAAAGTAAAATATATTATTATGGACCTCAATAGCATAAATCTTAAATTAAAAATTTATATATTAAGTTTTAAAAAGGGAAGGGATACATGTGTGGAAATAATATACAGGTGTAAAGAGGATAGTGTTGACTTTTGATTAAAATTTGAATGCAATGATAAATCATTAAATTCGGAAATACGATTTTGAGCAAAGTTCATCAGATAATATATGTATTGATTAAAATTTTTAAATTTATCAGTCCCTAAACCTAACCTATACATTCAATATATACATAAAACCGCTAAATTAGTCATCTAAATACCCAAATCTCTTACTACTTCACTCAGAATCGTTTTTCGAATGTAATAATTTATTATTGCATTTAAATGTTAATCAAAATTTAACACTATCATCTTTACACTTGTATCCCTTCCCTTGCTTTTTATACTTTAAACAGCTACAAAAAAATATCGTAAATGTAATATTCACAATTTTTCGGAACTGAATTAAGTAAAATGTGTTTGAGCATCAATAAATTTTTCTAAATTTTTCTAAATTTTTTGTTAATTTTATTTAACATTATTGTAAAATAATGAATAATATATTGTAATATAATAAGAAGAATCTATATATAGGTACTTTAAATATTAATTTAACTCAAATTTTAACTTTAAACACCTATTAAAAATAATTGAGACTTGAAATTTTTTAATATTTTGGTATTATGTAATATTATACATGAGTATATTTCAGTAAAATTTTCAGGTCTTATAACCCAAAATTACCAATTTAATCAAATATAGATAAAGACGAGAATATTTTGTAGACAAATTAACGTAACGGTTCAAAAATGTTATCACACACACACACACACACATATATATATATAATATATATATAGTACCTGTGTGAACGCCAAAATAATTTTTCAAGTCCCTAAGTTTAAAATTGCCCGAGTTATCATAATAATATATTAAAATTCATATCGTTAAAATTTCAATTTTCGCGAAAATGTCGTTTTTCCTATCACATAGGATCAATTTTGAGAAATTTGAAAGTTGACCTTAATATAAAGTACCAACTGCATCCAATTTCCAACTGGAAAAATTTGCTATTCGTGAAAATCGGAAAAATACACACATCATTGTAAATCTAATAGATTTTTTGCTTCACTCAAAATCTAAAATTTATGTTAATACACTAGTACAAAAACATATATTTGGAATATTTTAAATACTTGTAAACAATTATAACAGAATAAATTGTTTTCTATTTATAAATAGTTGACGTGCAATATAAAATATAATATTATTACCTCAAATAAATATCAGCTGATACGTAATAAATTATAATAGATGTATAATAAAGTCATAAAACATTGAAATTATTTCTATGCAGAATAAATAACTATACTCTTGAATAAATTAATAATACCTACTATAAACACGTCATCACATTAAATGTAATTATTGGTATAAACGTATAATAATGGTCAGTTTTAAATGTCAGACTCACCTTTCTTTTGTAATCTATGTACGAGATCAATGTATCGACGTCGATGCAGTTGAATTTTCTCTGATACCTGCCATATTTTGTCCGCACAACTACAACCTCGATATCCAAAACGAGATAAACTCTCTTTTTTCGTTATTAAAAAAATTTAAATCAAACGGTTAGGTTAGGGTCAATTATTAGGTCTAATATAATATACGAATATTATGTAGGTACATATTACGGATTAAGTAAAGTTTTTTCACGTGCTATAATATTGTTCTGTTATAGGTATAATATTAATAATATTATTATATTTGTTTGTATTTTATAAATAATATTATGTTGATACCTGCGGTAGTGGTGACTGTGACTGGTTTTTTGCAATGCAGAATGAACGTAAACTGAACGAGATCAAATCCTGTGGAAGAAATAAACATTATTACAATATTTATTATATTATATACATTGTAAAAAAAAAAGTATGCGTCACGTTTAGGTGGAGTATTCTTGTTTATTATACAAACAGGTAACAATATAAAATTATCTAATAATGATGAAAAGTTTTAAAAGTATAATACGAATACATTATTATTAAAGATTATCCAGTTAATTTTATTTTAACATAGGTACTAAAATAATTATATTAATATTATGTTATAATAAAATCAAATGCATTTATTTATAATTTTAACGATCGTAATGAATATAAATTTAAAATACTTTTTTTTTTAACATAGATAAATATTATACGAACAGCCAAATTATAATCGACATGACGATCAACCAAACTTTATTGAAGTAGGATTTACATATGAATATTAGATCTAAATTCATCTAGATTCAAAAATTATACTATTATTTTAATATTTCGAATAAGAATACGACTATAAACCCGTTAAAATTCGCAAAATCTACTTCGACCTTGTATTATTGTTACACTTACCACACGAGAACAACAAAAATAGGGTGATGACATGTTTTTCGACGAAAAACGCCATAGAAGAAATTCTGAATACCGGACGATAAAAAATATCGATATTGACGATATTATTATAATAATATACCTACGATTATACGATTTCCGTTTTGACGTTTCGAAATTATATAAAAAATTTTGTACACCAGGACAAACGTTTATCAAAGATATTAATATAATACATAATAAATACTATATTGCGAATACGCGTTGGTGACTGTTTGTCTGCTAATATTATTATTATTATTGAATCGATTTAATCGCGATTGCCACTGTTATTTTTTCATTGCCAGCGAACGTCATATTATTAACAATTACGTATTATTGTATTGCCAAATTCAATACGTACACGTTGCCTTCATGACATTTTCATTTCGCGTATTATTATTATTTTTTAATAATAATTATTAATATATACCGTATTTACCAACATTTTATTTAGTTGTTTGTTTTGTTTCGTTCCGAATATGACGTGCCGTCCATGAACGTACTGAATTCGAAATATTCCTCAAATGTTTTAATATTACTGTTACGTTTTGTTATGAAATTCCTGCAACAATGCATAAACATCGAAAAATTCAAGTAATTTTTCACAGACTAAAATGTAGTTGAAAAATCGTTGTGCATTACAATCGTAAAACAAATTATAATAATACATTTTTAATAATATTATCTTTTTATCTTTTTCAATAAGGGGCATTCTACGCAATAACTACACTTAGTGGTTAAATAAGTTATCCATAGAACACGGCGTCATGTTTATATTGATTATAAATTGTAATAAAATTCATATTATACGTACCTACAACCTACCTATTTTATATTAATATAATATAATCATATTATAACAATTCATTTTTAACTAGTTTAATTTCAAAACAATTTTTCATCCATTCAATTATCTAATTATATAATTAATACCCTTGACTATGTAATCAATCAATTCAAAATATTATTATTAACTGTAAATATTATTAAACAATATTAAAATAATTTTTTCTGTTAACTTAGTTATTTAATATTAATTATTTAATAGGTACATGATAAATTTGTTTTTCAATGAAGAATAACACTCGGTTATATTATGATCATACATTACGTATTATTATTTATTATATATTTATGATGTCCATGACGTGTAAAACTGTAAAATAATTATTATATTAACAATTATTTATAATATATTAGATTCATTAAAAATTAAAAAATATTTTTAAAATAATTTGTCCAAACTATTTTCATGGATACTCATACTCGATTGTAAAATGTTTTAATTAATAATAATTATTTACATTACGATAAAAGACATTTATTTAATTATTATAATTTATATTATGTATTATGCGTATATAACATATTATAATAATATTAAATTATATTATTATCATTTATCACTAAATCACTTTATTGTTTTGTTTTTCCCTATACAACGTATTTAATATCACAATTTGTATTTATTTTGTTATAAAAAACGCATTGTTTTAGTATTTAATTAAATATCGCTAGTGTTTTTACAATCAGTTACGGCTAAAGTAATACGTCAAAAAAAAATAACATTGTGGTTAAATATCGTTATGTACGCAACTCTATACTTTAAATTACACGTGAAAATTAAAAAGGTCATTAACGTAGGTATAAAATAATACGTTTATTTTTTTTTGAAAGTATATTTTACTTTATATGAAATCAATTTACACGTGGTTCGCACAAAAATGACTAGGTTTAATATCATCGTTGACTATATGGTCGTTGAAGTCCTAGACACATTAACGTAACACGAATTATAATAGAAAAAACGTTATTATTACATCGAAAACTTTGTGCTTAGAATTGAAAAATTTCTGTATACCAATTTCATGTAAAGTTATAACAGTGTATTATGCACCAGAGTGTTTTTTTTTTTATAAAACATGCGTCTCATTTTTCTCTACGACGGTTTGATAAATAAAAACTCTCGTCTCTTATATTATTATATAATTTACCCCCAAAACATTATTTTGGTGTAAAACGAACGTGATTTAATATATTATTATCAACAGTCGGAAGCGAATAATATCATTATTAAAATAAAATATTAATATACAACTATAATATAATAATATTATACACTCGCAAACACGTGTGGTGAATCCAAATCATGCGTTCCGAGTCGACACGGGAATTGTCTCGCTTGTAAAATTCGAATTACGCGTTCATTTTACGTATACAAACGTAGCCGAATTATTACTTTGCGATTACCGTGTAAAATTGAGCTTGAAATCGGTACACAGAGTGTTAGTCGTACGTATACGACATGCGAGATATTTTAATATCCCTTGCATAATGTTTTTCTCCTATTTTTTCGGGCATTATAATATATTATATTGTTGTTTTCGTCGGTGCCGCCGCGAGGTGTTTGTCGACAAACTGTGCCGACGGAGGGATTGCATTTTGTGGGGTTCCGCGGAAACCGGTGACGACCAAAAATGAAAATAATAATAAATAACGCAAAATAATGGTAATAATAATAATAATAATAATAATAATAATAATAATAATATATTATAATCCTCATGGTAAATATATACGAGTCTGCAGCTCGGTGACGATTGTAACCGCGCGGACCCTTCGTCGCGAGCGACCATTATGTCGGGAGAGAGATGCGGAGGAGTAAAAAAAAAAATTACTGCAGTTTAATAAATTGCCCGGGTAGGGTAGAACGAAATTCGATAAAATCAATGAGATTGGCCCGCGTTATCGGTTCGATTATTCCGTTTTTCGACGATCGATGCGATTTTAATAATGGCAATAATACTACTTATATAATATTATGTACGTATATTTTATGGGGACACATTGCCGCTAATGGATTCATTTTGACGAACCACGAATAATAATAATAATAATCGCGAATTCGCGACGACTTATATACGAGTAGGAATAGATGTCCGTTTCGTTGATAAGAGTATAATATTGATAACAATATAACATCTTATATTTATCATAATACCAATAATAATAATATAGAATTTCAAGTATTTACGCAAAAATGTTTACGTTTATTATAGCGGCGTATATTCTATAATCGAATTTAACGCGTTCCAATAACAATACGTATATTATATCAAGTCAAATATTCACGTACAGTCGTATACGGTACATTAATAATATCGTTAAACGCCGTGTAATAGAGTATCCGTCTATATAAAATACGTATATAGGAGTATATTATATAAAATAAATAATGTTATGTTCAACGGTCACGCACTGTTAACAATACAATTACAACGCGAAAAAAGAAAAAATTTATAAAATTATTTTATATCGCTAATTATTTTATATCGAGCAGTGATTTTTGATTACTTTATAAATTATTTTTATATGCGCGTCTTTACACGCATAAACAAACGTTTTTTTTTAAAAAAGACCAATCCGATTTAATTATACGGGTTATAATAAGTATATTATTATTATTATTCATTAACGAACGAAGATGCGTTTTTGTTAAAAGAATTATTTGATATAAAAAAAAACTCTGTATAATATATTATATATACTTATCACAGTGTCTACACAATATATAGGGCCATTAACCACCGTATGAAATGGATTATTTTATTATTTATTTCACAAGAAGAGTACTTGTGGATAATATTATAATAACAAGAAACACGTCAAAATCCACAAAAAAATATACTTTTATATCATGCAAATAAAAATATGATATAGGTTCGTAGTTCGATAACAATGTGTCATCATCCTCAGCATACCAAGACGTCGACTGAGGTCACTGACTATATATTGAGGATGATACATCGATTGTAAACGAAATAAGTACATTTTTGTCGAGTTGGGTGTTTTTCTATTTGTTATATTACTGCGATATTCGACACGTATTATTTGTATTTCATCGTTTATATATATCGTACACGCGACATTCATAATATCCTACGCACAAACACTATATAATAAGACTACATTATTTTCGACGATAACGAGGAATTAAATGTAATTTAATAGTTCAAATCGAGTAGGTCTGCTCGATAAGTACATCCGATATATTATAATATCCGATGAGCGTTGGAAAAGATTATATAGGATCGATTAGAAAAATCTATATAGTATTTCGATGACAATGCGGCGATGTATACGCACTCGTATAATGTAACGCGCATGCGTCTAATGATAATTATATTTTACTGATGCATATAACGCGATCTTGTCATTTCTGTCACACAATAGGGATTTTAGCCTTTTAAAGGATTAAAAGCCTTTACCGGAGGGATTACGTACATGTTGCGGGAGTTTTTTTTTATTCGTTATCATTTACATCTCGCTCAACCCTTCGCGGACGATACGATTTCGATCCGATAGAAAAGAATCGGCGACGAGCAAAAAAACACCGCTGTAAATAATAATAATAATAATAATATAACAAATAAAATAAATAATAACAAATTATATCGTATAGTCGCAGTCGTCTGCGGATGACAATATACGAATAATATTACGCGATACGATAAATGAAAATAAAACGGACGATATTTCGTCGAGTTTCCTCCATCACAGGGCGAATGATTTGTCGGAATTACCGCTTGACCGTCATTATAATATTATTAACGTAATACGCATATTACCTGCCTGGTTCGAGGCCCGACCGTTTATCGTCTCGGGGTTTATATATTAGGAGTTACCGAAACCCGGGTCCGGGCGGTTGAAAGGTGACCGAGGGGTAGAATTCGTTTCGGATTTTTCAAAAAAATATAGCACCCGACATAATGGGCCGTGAAACGGACGCGAACCGCAATAATCACGGCGGGTGTATTTATAAACGTCGTCGTATTATAAATAAACGCGCGTAAATCTCATCCGAACACGTCGTCGTCGTAGTCGGTTTACTCATTTTTTTTCTTTATCGCTAACGTGCGTATAATTTTATATTACCGAATAATTATTTTCTGTACACAAAATATACACTCGCATGGTTATACGTGCGCACAGGAAAGAATAAATTTCAGATTCGTGATTTGATTTGTGACAATGACGACGCCTTTTTCGCCGATGTGTAACATCCGGAAAGTATAAAAAACCATCCGTTACGCGGAATGCATAAAGATTATTTACTTAAAAAAAAAATTTGAAAAAAGAAAAAATGTATTTATTTATTCACGTCCGACTAGAAGTTGTAAAAACATTAATTTAAAACCGCTCGCACTTAACGTATAAAAAGCAATAAATTTTTAACATATTTTAAAATTTACCCATATTTAATATTCTGAGTTTCGTAGGAATAATAACGTTTTAACATTTTTTTTAACTCCTTGTACTAAAAATCGTAGTAGGTACGATAAACGTCGAATTTTCACTAAAGTTATTCGTCTATCCGTTTTGGATTTTTCAACGCGACTTTATACGTCATGCACATACCACGATGTACCTACATATTATTATTATAATTATATCATTTATTTCATACGAATATAATAATATGTTATATTGTTATTAGCCGTGGTTGTTTTGAGGTGGAACGATAGGGCGATCCCTTGGACCTAGATTTTTCATGTTTTATTGATCATAATGAGGTAGAATCACAAGTAATAAACAAATACTTTTAAAGAAATAAATTTAAAATTCTTGCCCCCTTTGGATGACCTCTAGATCTGCCACTACCTACTGGTTACTAGTCGAATTATTATTTATCCTACTTTATATAGGTACCTACTGTAATATGTGCTATTTTTGGTTAACCACATATTATGTTTCTTCAGTGTGTAAAAATACCGTATAACATGGATGTGGTAATAAATAATAATGTCTTTCTCTTTATTAATATTAAATTTTAAAGAACGCACTTTGAAAAATATAAATTATTTAAATTTGCCGTTTTCTAATAAACCTGTAATTTAAATATCAATAAGAAATGAAAATAATAATATTATATTATTTATAAGAAACCTTTATTGAAATTAATAATACGTATTATAATTTTGTAAATTCAGACATTGAACGCAATATAATGCTACGATTCGTGTTGGTGTACATTCTCCTCCATATTTTGATAATATATTAAATTTAAAATGTATTATATTTTGTTATAACTTATTCTTTAATAAGTAAATTAAATATTTTCTAAATATTCTATTTGTGCCTAATTAATATGTTAAATAAATATTAAATTCATATTATATTGTAATACTCGAGTATAATAAAATTTATTATTTATTATTTATATTTTATTAAATTTATTAGTAATATTATTCTTACATAATACAATATAAATATAATATACACTTAATTTTATTATTATGTTATATTAACATTTCATATACAATATATTAAAAGATTTTTTATAATAAAATAAAATAAACTAATAAAAATATAATATTCTTCCTCTTGGATCAATGTCTGATCGATCTTCACGTTGTGAAGATTTCAACATCCTTGAATAAATATTTACGTCTCGTTAATTTCTGGAATTAATATTCCTCTATAATAGATGTTTTAAGTAATAATATGAGCCACATACAGTGGCGTATTTATAGTTTTTTTTAGGATATTTAATAATTATATACCATAATATAATGTTATATCATTATATTACAATAAAACATTTTGTAGTTTTGAATCAAAATTTCTTATGTGTGGAGGGGTAAAACCTAATAGTGTTAGTGTTATGTACTATAGTGTAATGGTATTGCCCATAAAAACGCCTTTAATGATATAATAATAATATAATGGTTCTATTATGCATACGAATAATGACTAAAATTAATAAAATATTACTTTTTTTAAATTTTTTATACAGTTACGTCGATATGTATACGACGTACATATAGCTAAAAAATAATTATAATGTAGAATAACAGATAATAAAAATTTATTTTAAAGTATTACAAATTATCAATTGATTGATTGATTATAGTCTTAATATCTGTTATTATATTGTTTTAAACATGACTACATAACATTTTTTTTAAAAAAAATTAACATTATGATATATATTTTTAATTTATTATATTTTTGAAAAAATTTAAATACAGAATATTAGTAATAATTATTATAAATTAACTGTAAAATGAGGATATTATCTAATGACTCCTGAGTGTTTACTGTTTAGTCGTCTAATTTAGACGTTACTATATTATTATAATACTGAGCATTGAACAAATTGTGAAGGAGTAATAAGCTATTTTAGATTATATTTAATGCGTCTACTCAAACTCTATATATATACGTACATATAAAAAAAATAACTCGAATGATTACACTCAACCGCATCGACATTCCGTCACGTGAACCATTTTATTATATCTACTTTAAAGTATAATATTATTCAAAACTATTGTATAAAAAATAATAATACAATGGATGAGCTGGTTGCGATACTAAGTAATAAACAAAAACAAAAACAAAATAATAATATTATAATAAAGTAAAATAAATGTATTTTTAATTGTTTAATATTATTATAATCTAGTTTTTTCTTATTAGCATATATTATTATTTATTAACAATATTAATATTATAATAGATTAGAATGTTCTGTAGTTCTGTACCAATAATAATAAATTAGTCTAAAATAAAAAATTTAATTTTCACAAATTTTATACTTATTTCTATATACGATATAATATTAATTTTGAGTGCAAAATATAAAATAATTTAATTATAAAGGAAATTAAATATTTTTTATACGACATTATATGGTAGGTAATTTTAATTCCTACCTATTTTATAAATTATTTATTAACTAAATTTTCGGTAAATAGAACTAATTCATTTTCACATTCATATATTTATGATAAAAATATAATATACGAGTATTATATCTATATACGCATTATATTTTAAATTAATAAGATCATTAAATGAGAAAATCAGATTTTCATTGTAAAACATACCGTTAAAATGTATACGTATTATTCATCAAAAATAAAAAATAAATATTATATAATATTTTTGAATAATATCGATTTTTTTTTATTAATGTACCCAGTTATAGTAATAGAATAACTAAAAAACAAAAAAAATTATAAATCATATATCTAATGTCAAAAGTTAACACGTAAAATTCAAATCACAAATAAATATTACAATATATTTATTCTTTTCTTATAAGTTGTAAGCATATAAATAGTAATATAAGTCTAGTTTATTTTGTACTAAAATAGTAAAATCTACAAAACAGATCACGTGTAATTGATAAAGGATATTATTTTGTATTGTATATACATTTCAATAATCCGACTCATTATTGATCACTTGATCAGTATATGTCTGCAGAAATTTGAATACGAGTTTATCGAAAATTCTAAGAAACTTCACATGGAGCGTTCAATAATTTTATTATATTATTTCGTTAGCATTATTTATTATCGGAGGGTTTAATGAACGCTAATAATGATTTCGATATGTATTTTAATAATTGTATATTTTATTACATACTCGAACTTATGAATGTATTCACCCCAGGAAGTCTCTATTTAAAACGAATTCGAAATTTCAGTATTTCTTTTGTCAACTGTTTTAAGTACTATTATTGATGAGGGGTTGTTTAAGAATTAAATCACATGCACGCAGTACTGGAAATAATAAATTTTAAGTTATACCGTTGTCATTTAATTTTTGAATAAATTTTTATGGCAAATACAGATTATTTTACCGGATCACATTTAAAAGAACAAATATAAAATAAATCAACGGCAAAAAAAAAAAAAGAAAAGAAAAAAAAGAAAAAAAATTCTTATTTATATACGTACTCGTATTTTATGTTTTAAATCCAAAAATATAATAAAATACGATTTTCCGGGACAGTAAAAATGTTGTAAAGGACATATTGAATTTTCGATTTATGTATAAAATTCGATTGACGTTTTTATTATATTGTACCAAATATTATCAATGGATAAATACGATTCAAATGTATAAAAAAATCATAATAATATAATATTATTTTACAATAGGTACACGCGTATAGTCGCAGAAATATTTTATATATTTTATTATATATTTACAAAAACGAATTATTATAATAATAATATGTTATATTTTAAATAATATAATATTTATATATAGAGTACGGATTTTAAAGCAATAAAAAACTAAAGAAAAGCACTAAAAAAAGCAATAAAGCTGTCTAAATCTTCTAAAAAAGCTTTTAAAAAAGTATTAAAAATGGGTTTAAAAAAAAATTATTATAATTATTTATTAGTTAATTAAAATAATTTTTTAAATAAGGGCATTATAATAAATTTATTTACAAGCTTACTTCTTCAAGTTTTCCTTCTTCCAGAATTGTTAATCTGTAATTTAAATTTATTTTATTTAAGATAATTTATAAAAAATAAATTAAATAAAAGCGAAAATTATTTTTTTACCTATATCATGGGAATTTCATTGGACAATTAAAACTATTTTCAAGTTATTTGTTATAAAAATAAAAATTAACATTTCAAATACGTTTATTTAGAACACATTTTGAAAAAAATGTACCAAAAATGCCCCAAAAGCATAAATATACAAAAAAAATAAAAGGCAAAATAAAATGTCGTGCATTTTATTCTAAGTAGTATAAATCGAATTTGTAGCTGACATAGCTTCGTTTTAGAGAAATAGAAAAAAAGGCAAATGCCTCAAAAATCCGAACTCTATTTATATATATATATAGAACAAAATACATTTTACCGAAGCAATCATAGTCCTAAATGGATACTGCTGTCTGCTTTCATAATAATAAATAAAAGTGTACGCGTATATTACGAAAATGGACACTTGGTTTCGAGAATGAATTATACGACTAATAAATACTTTGAACCATTAGTCGAGTTCGCGTGCATGTCCACTGAGAACGTGGCTAGACTAAATCCTCCGTTTGTTTTTGTCATTACTCGTCGAATGTGATAACACGCCATAATATAATATTACGTATTATGATACATGGCGATATTACAAAAATATAATTTATTATTATTTTCTCGGCGATCGAACCATGAACAGGATCCGATGGATTGACCCGCGCGCGGTTTATTTGTTTTGTTCCACACATTCGGCACAGCTTGCGTTCTCGTTTATTATACATACGTATATAATAATAATAATAATAATAATAATAATAATAATAATAATAATATATATACACGTATGCACACAAACGCATATATTTTATACATGACGGTATATATTATAATATAAGTGTATGGAGGACCCGCGAGCAAATCACGAGTTAGCGGGACCGGCACATTTATTATTTCTATTATTATTATTATTATTATTATCGTCGAAAAATGTAAGGGGTGAACGGCTTTCTCTTTCTTTTTTTCGCTCCCCCACGCCCGCCCCTTGTGTACTTAACACCATGACGTATCGCGTTCTGTCTGGGCACTACCGACTCACCCCCTCGTTCAATACATTTTTGTTTTATGCCGGTATATTATTTGCCCCTTATATAATATTATTATATATACAAAAGCGTATATATATATATATATATATATATATATAAATATGCGTTGAACGCACATTATACAAATTCGGCGACGGTAATAATACATATTATAATATATCGTAATATATGTTTTTAAAAACATTAATGCGAACAGTGCAATCGTTTATATTATTATGTTGCATCGTTGCAGTTTTACATTTTATATTTGACGAGGTCCACGAACTATTTTCACGCATACATATATTATTATTATTATACGGATATTATGAACTATTATTATTTATGCAGAGAAAAATAATAAAATACACGCTGAAGGTCGTCGCGAAAAAACAATAAGTCAGCTTTCACCGACGACGACGATTACAGGGTGTTCCAACAGAATCGTGGTATTTTGAAAACGTAATAATTCAGCTAGAAATCATCAAAATTCAAAAATAAATAAAAATGATTGAAATTATAAACATATTATTATCTTCGTATTATAATGAAAATTTATGTAGAGTATTTGTCCCGCACCTCTGTTATCATTTAACTTTTAACATATTATGTATGTTTTTTATACACGCCGAAGTTGAAATTAATGATCACTTTCGCCGATTACTCGCCTCATTTCTGGTTTTAGTTGATGAATGTCTCATGAATTGTTTGGCATAGGTACACTGATGGGTTATGATTTCACATATCCCCATAAAAAAGTCACACGAGTTGATTCACATCATGATCTTAGAGACCAATTGTGGTCACCGCAATTGGAAATTTTACACGCAACAACCAATATTCCCGGGGTATGTGAATATGTATATTTATGGGGATATATGAGGTCACAAGTGTATGCGAAGAATTTACGAGACATTCATCAACTGAAAGCAGAAATTAGACAAATAATCGGCGAAAACGACAGAAAGTGTACACGAAAGCGATCACCAATATAATTTTAACTTTTGTATTATTGCATATATAAGGATAGCGGAGTTTGACACTTATTCGGCATCATTAAATTGGAGATGTTTACAGTTCCAATATTTTTTAAATATCGATGATTTTTGACTGAGTTTTTTTTTAATTCGCGCCAAAGCCCGCGGTACACCCTATACGCAAATGATCGTTGTGGCGAATGGAACGCGTGGCTATATAATAAATATTATAATAAACGAAAAAATAATGTCCGACGAATCGGCGTCGTGTTGGCGTTTTATGATTTAAAACCTCGGACATCTGTGACCGATAGTAGTACCACATAATATAATAATATATTATATTTGTTTTCATAAGAGATAAGAGTGTTATACGTAAAAGGTAAAAGAAACGAGAATGTTCGGACAATATTATATATAAACCGTGGTTATAATGATCGTTTGCAGTTGACCCTACAACTCTACAAGTTGAAACAATGAAACAGTATTATAACGTCGAGATTTCCCGGAGAACAATTTACAAATAATTATTAACATGCAATGAGAATATAATTACGGAAATTAACACTAGATTTTTAATTAACTAAATTTAAAGTCATAAAGACACGCGTACGTTGAACGATACCATATGGAAGGAGAATAATATTTTAAGTATTGTTCTTGACGGGATAACGTGATAAATTATTGTTCCGCCGAGATGAGTAAAAACTCTTCAAGTTTTTCGCACAAAACAAACATTTTGTGTGTGTTTCTTAAAACATAAACGTCACCAAAGGGATTTGAAATTAATTTGTATGTAATATATAAAATGTTATACGAGTATGTATAGTACCTATCACGTGGAATTTTCATCGACACTAACCGTGTACACGAACACGATAATATGATCGCGTAATTTATAAAACTGTCTTATTATATGTAAACTTTTGTCGGACGTTTCATAACATAATATTCAACGTTTACGTATCATTAATCATTTTACGGAATTGCGGAAAAATCTAATCTTCAACAGCATTGTCCACATTCAGCAAACACGATATTATTTTAATATAATAAAAATATAATACGACATGATGGATAACGTATTATTGTCAAGTGAAAAGTGACACATTCCATGACGAACGAAATAACGAATATAATAATTTCAGAAAACTTACCGTCTTAACCTAAATAATATATTGTGTGCATATGTAAATAATAATAATAATAATAATAATAATAATAATAATAATAATAATAA
>JAIUCT010000023.1:4603828-4648107 GCA_021307375.1 Tetraneura akinire
TATTATTATTATTATTATTATTATTATTATTATTATTATTATTATTTATTATTATATATGCGAAGGTGCATTACCTGTAAGGACGTAGACGTATACTAAAATGCAGAGCATCAGCTTGCACATTGCAATATGATAATAATATTATATATACACGTCGAAGAGTAAACATAATATTATTATACATACAAATATATACATGTCCATTATCCATATAATAATGGACGAAAAAAAAACTTAAATACGAGCACGTTTTTTTATTCTTCGGAAAAGTATAGTTTTTTTCTTCTTCTTTCGGTTGACGCGTGACAAGTGTCCCATAGGAGTAGGTATAGGCTATAATAATACAATGGTAGCGTACGAGTATATGCAATATGAATAGGTAACATAATAATATTAATAAGGTTAGGTTTGTCAACATAAAAAAACTATGCTACATATTTTAGTTGCCAACATAAAACAAAAAAATAATAATAGAAAAAAATGAATGCAGTACGTATGTATACACAATATTCCTAGTTTAGAATACATTTTAAATAATATGATACATATTTTTTAATAACATTCTTTTTTTTTTTTTTTTTATTTCAATTTTATATTAAACGAGTTTAGGTTTAATAATTATGAATAATATTTTATAGATTTAATATTTTTAACTAATTTTTTTTGTATAATATAAGTGGTTTAAAAAGAAATAGAATTATTTAGAATATGTTTTTTTTTTTAATATAAATATATATCATCATCGTTTTATTTTATATTAATAATATATTGAAAAATAAAATTATTTATAACAAATAATACAATACAATAAAATAAACAGTATAGTTAATAAGATTCGTTTACAATATAATTAATATTGTTTGATTCAAAACTGATTATTTACTTAAATTATTTTTTATTAAAATAAATATGTAAAGTACGAGTACTACGCGAGTATACTATATTACTATTAATTACATTTTAAATAATCATATTATAATATTATTGTAATGTAATAGATGTATTATTATTGTTAGAGATTAAAGAATGTGAAATGATATATATTATGTTATTATAAAATATGACGGTTTATGTTAAATTGTATAATTATTGGAATTTAAATGAAAATAAGAAATAAATTGGCGGTCTATTAGTTTTACAATATGTCTTTTTTTTCTTATTTCTTTTTATGTCTGAAGACACTTTTTCTACCGAAATAATGCTCCAATTTTCACAAATAGCATATGTTTCCAGTTGGAAAATAGATTATTAGTTATTATTTTATTCAGGTCATTTTTCGACTTTCTTAAAATTGACTCTATGCGATAGAAAAAGATCAATAACCGATAAAATCTTGACATTTTTCACGAAAATTTAAATTTTGACTAATTTTATTTCAATATTTCACGATTACTGGAGCAATTTTGAACTTAGAGACTTGAAAATTGTTTTAGGTATTCACAGTTGCGTTAATTTTTCTACAAAATATAGATCAAATTCATAACATTTTCTGTTCGATAATATATTATAGTTAAAATAATAAAAAAATCCTTCACATAAAAAAAATAAACGGTCCAAGGTAAAAGAATAATATTAAATAAAACAAAATAATTTTTTCCAGATTAAAATAAAATTCGTGGAAAAGACTATTATTTATTTTAAATTGTAAACAAATAGAAAATCGTATTTATTATTATACATAATACCTAGGTACTAAAAATAAATCCGTATAATATTATATCATACACGTAAAGGATTTTGGTTTGTATTGATTTTGGAATTAAACCACTAAACACGAGCCAGATAGAAGACGATATAATACGGGTATAAATAATATTTTAACAATAATATTTACACTAGAACACGTGGTCGTCGACAAACGAAAATGATAATATTTAATATTATATATTATAGTATTATAAATATTGCTTATAAATTATTGTATTTACGTCCGTTATGTGAAGTAATCCGTTTGTATTATATCACGTGTTTATATTGCCATTACATGATATTGTGGTATATACTTACACGTTACGCAGCTGTACTTGCGCGTGCATGACACTAAACTTCAAATTTTCATCATCCGACGAAGATAATATAGAAACCTACCACTAAAGTAGTCACCTAACACCTAAGCACGTGGTGTAGCTTCTCTGTTAACGTCACGTCGCGGGGATGATAATAATATACGTTTCGGTTGCGAATTCTTCACGGGGGGTGCAGCCTATATGTTCGCGGTTCTGTTGTCGTGTCGCGGATAATCGGCTTACGACGGATTACAAGTTCTCCGAGGCGTTACACTGGAATGAAACGTGTGCCTAACCGACGTTTACACCCCTCTTAAACGCCATTGCTATCCCACCAGGCACCGTATAAATTTATTATTATAAATTGGTGATGAGTATACGTATATTAAATCGCAATTTTTCACGATATCGTAGGTATGTAATAAAATATTATACAACGATCGTATTTAGAAAACAAACGCAAGTATGCAATTTTATTATTAAAAAAATAATAATAATAATAAATACATATACAAAAATATATAATATAATTTAATGTATAATACGAAAAATTAATATTTCAATATACGACAATATAAATATACAAACAGTAATTATAATATAATCATTCTTTTCGAATGAACGCCGAGTGAGTGTACAATGTTTTTTTAAAAGAATCGTATTATAATCGAATAGTAATTTATACGAATTTTTCAGGTCGACGTTATCGCGACGGATAGAATTATAACAAACTAAAATAATTAGAGCACCGATGATGGAAATGACGAGAGAGGAGAGATCGCTCCATAATAATAACGGAAATTAAGGGATTTTCCCCAGCATCTTTCTAAAGCGTCCTTACACTTACCAGCCAAAATGTCATCATATTTGTTTTTCAAGAGTAGAACATCATTGGTTCTTGGCATGATTGGTGCCATGTGGAATGTTGTTGCCAAGTAGATTGATATTGTAATTGGTCGCAATATGTGTCTTGAGACCATGTCTTGTCATTTGGAAGCTGATGCTGTGGCAGAACGTCGCACGGTCTCTGAACCCACCCGTCAATTCGGACACGATCGTTGTAATCGACGAATTCACAGGTTCCAGTATTACCGAGATGATGATTCTGTCTTTGTGAGTCCTCGAAGTAACCAGAATCGTTGTGGAAGTTATTGGTCATTGATTGGTGTGGTGTATATAGTGATTTCTTAACGGGCGTTGAAGTCGCCAACGGCTCGCTAATTATTGTCGAACATGGTTTTTTCTGTTGAGCCAGCGCACAAGTGCCCGTTGAGGAAGTTATCTAAAAAATTGAATGAACATTGCCATTATTGGGATAAAGTGATTTTTAAATACTTTAAAACAATTTTATATTATAAGTACCAATAGTATTACTGCAGGTATTTTTTTTTTTAATTATGCAAATATTATTGTAAAGAAAAATATTTATTTTCATAATATAACTAATATATTATAATACGTAGTATATTTTTTGTTAATATTTGTGTTTTTTAATAATAGGTTTTGAAATATTAAAAAGTAAATTAAATATGATAAAATATCTAAAAACTAAAATGTTGAAATAATGTTAATATTTTTCTAAAATTTTATAATAATATAGGACTCAAAAAGTAAAGTTGAAATATTAAAAAAAAAAAAAATATTTATATACATATTTAATTAATTTAATGAGCATGATAATTTATTTCAGGCAATTATCATTAATTATTGTATTCAAGTTTTAATAATAGAGTTTAATTTTTATTATTACGTGTAGTAGGTATTCACATAAATGAGTCGAAGTCTTTGTGATATATTTATTTTTCATTACATTTATATTATTTTTTTATAAAAATTTTATTTTTGAACTTAAATATTTATCCACTCACCGTGTTACCATGTTGGCCAATGCTAACCGTGACATCACCCATAGTAAGCGATAGTGGTTGATCTTGGTCTAGAGGCGATTCATCGGTCGATTCAACAACCCGTAGAGTATGAGATAGTGCCCATATGTAGTTATGTGCGAATCTGAGAGTTTCAATTTTTGTTAATTTTGCATCATCTGGGTACGTTGGTAAAACACATCGAAGTCTGTCTAGAGCCTCATTTAGCATATGCATTCTATTTCGTTCTCGGTCATTCGCTTTCATACGTCGATGTTTTTTTATTTTAATCATCTAAAAATTAAAATATTACATTTACTTCATGTAAATATTATCTATTATATTATATTATTGTATTTTATAAATACGAGTATTATATTTAGAAAAAATTTTATTTCAAAAATATTTCATCATACCTGCGTCGGACTTCGTTCTCTCGTTCTTCGTTGACGACGTTTCTTTGGTTTTACTTGTAAGTCTTCGTCGACTAAGCTTACAGATGAAGCGAAACCTTCTGAGCCCATGGTATCGTCTAGTGAAAACGTCGCTTCGTTTTCTGAATCGAAACTCATCTCAAAACCTGAATCGGAACCATCAAGACCATACAGACACTTCGGATCCATGGTCGCCAAGAGACTGCAGGTTATTCACGCAATACCGATCAATCGTTTCACCCTCGCAAAACTCTGTTGGGGGTGGGCGGACCCGCCGTTTTACTATTGGACAAGTGCAACACCCTCGTCATCATATGTGGGGGTAGTGCTAGTTATAACCGTTTTCGGGGAGACGATCATATTTTTATTCGTAAATCGCGAATTTCACGTAGATTTTTTTCACTAGAAATTCGTTTCAACAAATAAATCGTTCTCGAGCAGATGCGTTTATGATACGGTACCAGACTCTCGAAGACAATTTAAAAGGGTTAACAAATGTGTTCGATTTATTTGAAAAACTATTTTTTACGAGACGGTGTAAACAATAAATCAAACGATATATAGTGATATTTTATCTGTGACGAATCGGTAATAGTTATTATTATTGGTTAGCTTGTATAATATGTAATTTTGTAGAAAATAGAGTACGGAGCGTACCAGTTAGCTTTATCAGAATCAAAAACGCAGATCCGCAAAAATTACTAATTAAACCGTATGTGACTGAAAGTAGGGTAAATTTATTGTTTATTGTTATTAGCACAATAGTAAAAATGATGTGAAATTTAGCCGGTCTTGGCTACATTATCTAAAACAATAATATTATCATTTCGTGAAGTAAACAAATTCTTATATCGTTCTGCTCGTATGATTTATACATAATAATTATAATACAATATTATTATGTAGGTATCTAATGACATAAAAGCGCACCGGTGACAAACCACGTTATTCAAACAATTTAATATGGTATTGTTTTGCGGAAAACCATGACGAAGCTCGTTGATGCATAAATAAGTGTGTTTTTATTTTGGTGGCATAGGAGAATTCGCTGATAATAAATATAATAATTAATGTGAAACAGTGTTTAAGCTCCGCGTCCCGTGTTATCGAAACCTTTATTAAAGTGTTCCGGATGACGCGTTATTTTGATGAAAAAAAAACCTCTACGTTATAAATTTATAAGTATTATATTGTTGTATTGACGTTTTCTTACGGCGTCTGTGATCCAGAAACCAAATTCAAAGTCATCGGACGGAACACGTGAACATACGGTATACGCGGTATGCCTATACGCAGTTACTTAATTATTACTGCATTTAAAATGATATACGTCGAATTGAATATTGTCATTATAATTATTATTTTAAATAAATAATGTCATAGCGAATTATTTAATGAGTTGACTGTATATTTCTCGTTTTCGACCCTACGTATACGTATCATAAAATGATGTAGGTACGACGAACGTGAATATTATAGTATACCTACCTATAGTAGCATATTCTCGGCACGTTAATATCAAACGCAATTAGCGTTTACCTACGCACAGAGCTTGACTGAAATGATAAATGACGTATATAATATAATATATATTTAGTATAATATAAACTACTTCAATCGTTGAAAATATGCTTTCATCCGAGATAGTGCTACGATGTGAACATTTTTTCCATGGGTGGCATTGTTACAATTAAAGAAAAAAACCACCAGTCTGTCTGAAATTACCGTTATAATATATACGATATATTGTATTATACATATTAGGTATAGTATTATAATACTAGGTACCTACTTACATGCTTCCGGGATGTGACCATGTAAGAAACTGTTTCAATACAATATTTTTTATTTCTAGGTAACGAATATTATCCTATGGTTAATGGTATATTAGTCCGTTAACTTTTTGCTGCAGTTCACTGGCTTCTATTTTACTATTGTATTAAAAGAAAAAAATAATAATAACCTAATCAAATAAAAAACTATAGGAACGCAAAATAGAATAAGCAAGAGATGAAAAATATTTATATATATATATAATTTATAAAATAATTCGAATGATTTGGATGTTGATATAATATTACTCTTTTATATTTTTTTATTAAAAAAAAAAAACCTACTTATTATAATAATAAAGTTTACTCGAAGCTACAACAATTGTATTTTATAGATTGTGAGTCTGAATTAGTAAAATATAAATATTATATAATCAAAAGACACGGCTTACGTTTATAAATTTACGTTAGACCATCCTCAATCACTTGGAATAATATTGTCGTCACGTCACAACTTGTATAAGCGATTTAATTATGATAATAATATTATAATGTTTGTTGAGTTTTATGCGCAACGGACTTCACATTATTGTGTAAATACACAATACATTTTGATATAATATTTTATATTTTTATAGTATAATAATATCAATAGTTTATACAGAATTTTCGTTTTGCACCGTTGAGTTGAATCTTATAAATACATGGGTGCGGGTACAAAGAAAAAATAATAATAATAATAAAACAAACAAATAGAAAAAAAATTTCATCCGTATTGTGTACGATCAGGATGAAAAAAAAATATATATATATAGGTACATATAGATTTTAGGGCTCCGCAAACAACCGGAACAAAACGGGTTTCATTGAAAAGAAAAGGGTTGGTAAATTATTAACTGGACCCTTCAGGGGTTTTTTATTTCAAAGATCACTCTCCCCATTTTAATGTGTATGTACCCGTCCTATTTGTATATTATATATTATATTTTGAAACGTATAGTCCGCGACAATGTATCGCATATTCATCGTATATAAAATATTATACTGTATAATGTGTAGTTCATGCACCCGGCCAGCCATTAGCGCGTCAACAGGGCATTACAAGTCGGATTATCGTTTATTTACTTATCGGTCGAATCAAAAAAATATGACTCGACCGTAGGAGTATTTTCTACACCGTACGCTAATACGTTTGTTCATTAAATTGTTGTTTGAAATTCGGACGAAATTAATCATAACTTCATAACACACATCGGGGGAACGTATTATTAAAAAAAATATAGGTACATTTATTTTTTAAACGATTCTTGCAAATTATTATTGTTGTTGACCATATTTTTCCAAGTCCTACGGTAATATTACAAACTAACTATAGTTGTACTAATAACTATAATATAATAATATACGTATTAGTTAGTTCGAATTAACTTATATCATATTATATAATTTTGTTTTTTTTATTAAATCATTCATTATTACATGTCAAAAATGATCTTCTTTTTTCATTTTTTAATTAACTTAAATAATAAACGGGAAATTCATAGACCTTGTCCGAAATTAAATAGTGTTATATAAATATAGTGGGATGAATGTAACAATGAATTTAATTTGGTTTAAATTTTCAATCATACTGCTATTATGATTGATTTTCCTCTTTTTCCTCTTTTCCTTTTTTTTCTTTTTTTAATCTATATTAAAATATACTCAGTTTGAATACAAAATAGTAGGAACAATAAAAAGTCTATAATGATTTTCGTTTGTATATAGTATATTTTAACTTCAAAGTAGTTGTTGTAAAATATTTAATTTGAAAAGAAAAACAAATGAATATGCTAATTAAATGCGAAATGCGATTGAATTTCAAAATATGTTATCATATATAATATATTATTACGTTTAATGATAGTTTTAATAGTAACCAATAAGCTATTATTATAAAAAACTAATCGGAAAATATTAATTTTTCCCCTTTTTATTTTTTAAAACCTAACCTTTAATAATTATAAACAGTTTATTAATCGACGTATCGGTGACAAAATTTGAGAATATAGAAAAAAAAATAATAGTTCATTTCAATAATTTAGCTCATCATCTTAGAACCTCTATGCGTCTGTCTCAAATTCTCATTCCCTTCTTTCTAATCAAAAACTGTATCTTATTACTGCTCTTCCTTTAATATTGTTTAAAAATTGCATTTTCATACTAGAATAAAAATATTGAATTTAAGTTCTATTTTTGCTTTAAATATTTACACAGTAAAAGCAAAATGTTGTACAAAATATAATATATAAGAACATTTTATAATAAAAAATTAGTATGCTTGATTTAGTTTTAATGAAGATTCAGCAAAAGGGACGAATCTTTTCAGTTTTAAGATAATTTATAAAGATTTAACGTGACGCTCATAATATTACTATTAATGTTAAAGTAGATTAGTAACGAACTAACGAATAATTTTAAAGTGAGCGTAACTATAACTGGCACAAATTAATTTGTACTTTTTTTATGAATGGTGAAAATAATAATAATTTCAAAAGATAACAAACTGCAGTTAATCGTATTAAACTTAACCTACTTAGTGTTATACAATATTTGAAATTATATTTTTATTTTATATTAAAAAATATTATATTTTGATTATTTAGTATGATGGGTTTACGTTCAAAATATTAAAACATACGCGTTGATATCGTTTTAGGTCAAACATTTTATGTAGGTATTCTACGAATTTATAATTTAAAATTTAAATAATAGCATTTAAGATTATAATTAATATTATCAGTTATCACCTAAACTAGCAATACTAATGTGGGTAATTTCAGTATTCGTATTAGTGCACAAGTCGAGTATGAAATGAGTCACGAATTAATAACATTTTCTGCTTGTTTGTACTCGTATAATATTAACTATGATTATTAATATTATCTTTTCTCATACTTATAATTTTTTGTTGTTTATAACAACGAACATTAGCATCATAAAAAAAAATATATATTATATTATAGTATATTAACATTTAAATTCGTGACTGTATAAATTAATTTCTCGTTTTTAATGTTGCAGGTACTTGTTTTCCAATATTCGTGAAATAAAAATAGAAATCGAGGTTCAAAATTTTGAATGTAAATTATGTATTAAGTACCCATATATTAATTTTTAAGTAACCAAATGTAATACACACAATTAAATTAATAATACGTGTATAATAAGTTAACCTAACCTATGAAATTATAAAAATAATGAATTGTAATAATATGGAAACAAATATTGAAAATATTTTTTTCGAATCCATAAAATACTCGTATCTTCAAGAATAAATTGGTTGTGAATTATCTTGTGAAAAGTGAAAACCAGATTAGAACATAATTAAATCTAATAAAAAACTTTTGTTGTGGCAATTATTAAGAGCATTATTAGAAATTTGAGAAATTCAATATTGTAATAGTTTTCTATACATGTATTATATTACGATTGAAAAGTATTTATGTGATGAATAAAAATGTTATTTTAATTAAAAGTGTTACGTTATGATTACCATAAATGTAAAAAAAAAATATTACATTTTTTTTTTATAAAATAATAATTTTAATGATAAATAGTTATTAATGAGTTTTGCTTCAATGAAATTATATTAGTAGTTTAGTGCATATACCTAAAAAAATCGTGTTCTATTTGAAAAAAAAAAGTTAAAAAAATTAAATTATGTATATCGAATCATAGGCCTGTGCAGACTTTGTTCGTAGGGGGGACCGGGACCAGGGCATTACATCAAGAATATTGAACCAAAATTTCTTGTACAGATAACTTCTAATAGGCATAAATACATATTTCTATACATACAAGATACAACGTTAGTTTGTGATTTTATGAAGATTGCCTGCTACTTTAGATAGCCAAATCGCTGCAGCGAACATGTAGGTCGATTTGCCGTTGTATGTTATATTAAGGTGCTTTATTGTGGATTGTTTGCCAATAATTTGATTGATAAATATAATTATTGTTATTTTAAATGTAGTTATATAATATAATTATGCCTAATATGAATATAAAATTTACATTATAATATTTAAAATTTACTAATAATTATTAGTACTAAAAACGGCCCCTACTATGTATCGAATTATAATATGGACATTTTCAATACCTAGTAATATTTTCCTTCTCGTTTTATGCAGACCTAGAATTGATTAAAATAATTTCTGAATTTATATTTTATTGTTATTATTATTGTTATTATATTATAGTAAATAATAATTTAATATGTTATTGTTGTAAGTATATAATGGTTAAGACTTAAACATCATAACGTTGATTTACGAAAAATTAATAAAATCATTTATTATTAATAATTCATAAGATACCTATATTATTATATTGAAATAAAAATTATGCATGATATAATGACATTGGTGAAAATGTAATTTAAGGACAGAACACAAGAGCACAACTCTTTAAGTAAATAAATAAAAGAAAATCTCTCCGAACTCCTGAGTTTATATTATAACGAGGACAGTTGTGGCGTTATATTATATGATATTTATTACATTATATATTTATGCGGGTCGTTTGCGGAATGATGGATTTAGAAATAAACAAAAGCTTAAAATTATATTTCCGTTCGAAGCTTTTATCGCGTATTCGAGTCGACTGGCCTCGTTACAATAATATTATATTATACGTATAGTACGTTAAGGTTATGCGTATGTGTCGAACACATAAAAAGAGAGAGAAAAAGGGCGTTCCGGACCGTTGAACTTAACAGCACCTGTCAAATTGTACCCCGCGACACAATTCTGATTTTCTAGTCGGAACAATAATATACGGCAATAGCTCTGACGCCGCCGTCGCCCTCTAAAAGCCATTCGGCTGTGACTCCAAACTCATTGCACCGGATATGAATTATATACTGATTTCCACTAGTATTGTTATCGTTATTCATTTCTTACGTATATCTAACGTGTCTTTGAATTATTACGGAAAAAAAAAAAAACAAACAAACAAAACCTCGAATGTTTTGATGCGAAATCGGACGTCTGAGAAAATGAGATCGTATAAGACGCGAAAAAATCGAATCGAATCGTAACTCATCATTATCATCACTCGCGCACGTATCGTTTGCAGACACGCAAAGTTCAATTCTCTGGCGAGTGTTTATTACAATTATTTTAAACAACGATTTCGTTAAATGCATTCAATGATAGTTATTGAGTTCTAAACATAACACATATGCTGTGTTTAGTGCGCGTCGATCGATTTTCCAAACTACATAATATAACGAGTACAACTACTTTGTAAACATATAATATTTTTATTTTCTTAGACGGCGCTAAATTTATATATAGAAATTATTATCTGACCTAATATAATATTACAATTCTCGATATATACAGTACGATAGAATTAAATATTATTCGTTGATGATAATTTTGTAATCGCAAAGGTATAATTTTTATTTTAAACTAATATTCGGTATATATTATAATGTTATGTACTGATGATGCTAAAGATCATATTTTAGCCCATGGTTTAATCGCATTTTAATTTCACGTTTTCACATATTAATTTTAAATACTTTTCTTTTCATTTCCAATGATAGCAAATATTAGTAATATATTTATTAAAAAAAAATTCCATGCAAATAAAAAATGCTAATTTTAGATTTTGAGCGAAGCAATAATGTATTGGTTTTACAATGATATGTCTTTTTTTTTTTTATGCCTGAAGACACTTTTGCTACACGAAATAATGCTCCGATTTTCACGAACAACACGTGTATTCGGTTGGAAACTGGATGTAGTTGGTACTTTTATGCGATAGCAATGGAAATGCGATATTTCAATAGCAAAAACGACTAAAAGATGACAAAAAAACGACATTTTTCACGAAAACTGAAATTTTGACAAATTCGATTACAATATTTTACGATAACACAGGCAATTTTGAAGTCGCAGACTTGAAAATGTTATTAGATATTCACATAGGTTATAACATTTGGAACCGTTATGTAAATTTTTCTACAAAATATAGAACTTTAAATATTTCGTAAAATTCTCGTTTTTATGTAAATAATGTTTGATAAAATTGGCAGTTTTTAAGAAAATTTTTGAAAATGTTATTTAAGCATATTGATATACATCTTAATTCTTAACATATTTCCAAAATATTAGGAAAATCTCAAGTCTTAATTTTTTTTTATGTGTTTAAATTTGAAATTTAAGTAAAATCAATATTTTATTTATATAGATCCTTCTTATTATATTTTTATATTTTACAATAATGTTAAATAAAATTGATAAAATTTTGTTAAAAATTTTGAAAATTATAAAGCAGCTTAAGTACATTTTGTTTAACTCAGTTTCAATTAATTTTTAATTATTACATTTACAATTTTTCTTTTTTTATAGCTGTTTAAAGTATAAAAAGCAAGGGAAGAGATACTGGTGTAGAAGGAATACAGGTGTAAAGAGGATAGTGTTGAATTTTAATTAAAATTTGAATGCAATGATAAATCATTACATTCGAAAAATGATTCTGAGCGAAGAACTTGTCAGATTTGGGTATTTAGGTGACTCATTTAGGGGTTTTATGATAAATTATTTATACTCGTATTGAACGTAGAGACTGATAAAATAAATGTAAAAATTTCAAACTGTACCTTTATTATCTGATGAACTTTACTCAAAATCTTTTTTCGAATGTAATGATTTATCATTGCATTCAAATTTTAATTGAAATACAACACTATCCTATTTACACCTGTGTCCCTTCCACACCAGTATCCCTTCACTTGATTTTTTAGATTATAAAGTATAAATGATTATTTAGGTGAAAAATAAGGAAATATGTACTATCAAAATAGTGTCTTTAGTAAAATTATAAACTTACTAAAATTTTAAAAAGATAAAATAAAATAAATTTAATTAGTATTATTATAATAATAATCGTATTATTTTATTGAATGATGGAAAATAATTTTTCGTTGTGGAATAGCCTTATTATATAATAATAAATTAATAATAATTTATTTTGTTGTCACTATTGTATTAGTAAAATATAAATTTAAATATTAATCATGATAAAATAATGAAACATGCAATCGAGTGCTTTGATATTGAAGATTATCTAATACAGTTCTTAATGAATTTCAACCATGTAACTGATAGGATTACGCGTACCTATTATAATATTTTGTGGCATCCTTTTAAATTATAATTTTTTTTTTTTTTTTTTAGACCTCAAATAACACGACATGAGGGCTGCGATTTCCATCGTTTGTTTTCGTTGCTAATGGATAAAACATTAGGTGAAGCAAAAAAAAAAAAAACCCCTATTTTGACGTCACACTTTGCTTTTGTGAAGAATTTGCTAGTACACGCGTATACAAACACAAATGTGCCAATAATGCGATTTAAAAACCAAAAATCGGAGCAGCTGCGCATGCCGTGGCCACCCCGATGCTAATCATAACTGGCAACCGTGACTCACCGTATTTCACTATATGTGCCATTATATTATTATACCATTATACGATACCTATAGCCATCAGGGATGGAGTAGGTATTGTTTCGACAAGTTATTAAAATATCTTTAATTCGTATTTATTTGTATTACCAAGGATTTAATTTACGTTTTGTGTTTGTTTAAAAATGTATTCAACGTGCGAAGCATTTTTGTCGTGTTAATTAATGTCGTGTGCAAATATAGTGTAATATATTATTATAATGGCCGACGTATATAGTTACAAATTGTTGACTTCATAATAATATTAATAGTGAAATAATATATTATTATGATATTAATGATAATAATATTCTGAAATTGGGTCAAGAAGACGAAATATTATATTTTAAGTAATGCAAATAATAACAATAATGTTATTTTATATTATTATACTACGTAATAATAATTTTATAATAATAAAACGTAACAAAAAATAATATCAATGTTCGATTTTATATTCCGTTTCAACAACAATTGCGGTAAAAAGTAATGTAAAATACTAATTTGGTCGTAAATAAGAATAATATAATATACAATATTTTCGTTAAATTTTTATTATATGATTATAATTCGTTATTATATAATAATAATATTATATTATATACGCGTACATATCATATCATATGTAATAGGTATTATATTAGGTTTATAGTTAGGATTAAAAACAAATGATAATATATTCAGACTAAAAACATAAATATTTACTAATAAATCGAAAATTCAAAATTTTCAGTCACGATACAAAGTGTATGCATTTATTAGGTAAATTTCTACCTAAATCCAATTTCTAATTGAATTCTTCCACATTTTAATACAAATGCTGTACACTTTATAACATGAAATTATGTCAAAAAACATATAATTAACATATATTATAATAGTCATATTTTAAAATTATATCAGAAAATGCTTCACATTTTAAAATTTAATATAATAAAACGGTTTAAAAATATGATATAATGCAATTATTTGACTAAACTTATGTATAGTTATTAGTTACTATTACATTAATATTAATTTTCTGTAACAAACTTGAAAATTGTTAATGCAATTATAAAAGAAGACATTAAAAGTATTTTGTTCAATTGTACATATTATGTATCATTCTGTAAATTGTGAAGTTATAGTTATCATTTTATATTATTATACAAATATTATCCGAGAAATAATAATTATCATTTATATAATATAGGTAGTATACTTTAGTTTTACTAAAATTCATTTGTATTTTGAAATAGGTAGGTGTTATTTTAAGTTTGTTATATATCTAAAGTTTAATAATTTAGTTATTATTATTATTAATTCGGTATTTCGACCAAATCGATTAAACATAAATTACGTGTTATATGGGTATATGGAGTATAGACTATAGTTGTTAATTATTATATACTATATTTAGATATCATATCGTATTAAGTTTAGACACGTAAATATACGTCTGCTAAAAGACATTTTGAATTATGATAATTAGTTCAATGAATTTAACATACTCGTAGATTTACAACGTATCTTAAATTCAAACTGGATTAAATTATGGATACGAATAAATGTAATTAAAATTATTTGGAAATTAAATTAAGATACTTTTATTAGATGTTTCGATTACAACAAACTTTAAATTCAACTTAAACCTATGGTTAAATAGTTTTCTCTTTATTTAATTAAAAAATAGTAATTAAAAATTAATATTTTTATATTATATAAATACAATTTTTTTTTTTTTTAAATGTTTGCACTAATAAAAATGCAGAAATGAAATGACAGGTGGCAGCTGTGGTGCTGTGTATTGGTTAATGTGGAAGAACATAGTGTTATATTATAATTAAGATTTGAAAACAATGATCCATCGAACATCGTCTCTTTATTTAAATAAATAAAAACCCAAATCCACGAAAAAATTTACGTCTGTATTTTGCACTGATGATGGTAACTTTATTATCAAAATACGTATTTGCTTAAATAGAAGTAAAAAATTTTTGTGGATTTTGGTTTTTATTTATTTAAATATATTATCCATTGTTAATACTTTAACAAAAAATATAATCTCTTTAGCTATAAACTTTGATAAATAATTAATAATTTATATATTCATACATTAAATAGAATAAAATTTGTTCAGATTTATTAGATTTAAAAATCAAAGTAAATGTTTTAAAATTTCTCACGTACCTATGTAAAAAGTAAAATATATATGTGAATACTCAATAAAATATTTAAGTCCTTAATTCAAAATTCCCTTAGTTTTGATAAAATAAGTAAAATCAAGTTTGACAAAATTATAGTATCCACAAATGTTATCGTTCTTTTTATCATGTGCAATAGATATATAAAAGAAAACTACAAAAGAAAATTATCTAAAAATTTTAAAAATAGTTAATATAAAATACAAACTAGATAAAATTTTCTATCGAAAGTTGTACTCATTTATGGTAATCAGTCCATTATTTTTACCAAAAAGGACGTTCTTATACATTCATAAAAATCAGACACCATTTTTTAAAACTAATATATTCTTCGTTTTATATAGAAAATAAAACATCGCATACTATAATTTGTTGAAATAATAAACAATGTAAAAATCAGATTTCCAAATTTCATAATATAAAAACCAAAATATTATTATGTATACGATTTAAAATAAATTATTTTGTGTTATTATTTATTTTAAATATAGAAATACTAAATTTACAAAAAAACAAAAAACAACAACTTACTTATTAATTATTCATAAAACAATGTTAGAAGGCCAAATTTCTTCTTAAATAAAAATAAAATCAGAAAACATTTTATAATACGTAATACTATATTTATACTAATGTATTATAATGTCTTTGAACAGCTTAAAACACGTTTTTCTAAAAGAAAACATTATCATGTAATTGAAAATACTATTGGTATTAGGTTGTTCGAAGTTACTTACATAATATTATCATGACGTGTCTGAAATAATATATTATATTACTAATGGATCCGAAAAATGTTTTTGTTTTAGAAACAATCACTTGTTTTCTCTAATATTGTTTTTGTTTCGTGTTCGGAAACTGTAAACCTACGCTTATTTACAAGACGTTACGACGGAAAAATTGAATAATTTACAAAATTATTATATGTACATTTGTCATTTTGTCTCAAAGTTATGATCAATAATATATGTATATTTTCATAACCATAATAGTATACTTAATACAATAAATAATAAATATAAAATACCTTATAATTATAAATAATATATATATTATTATATTGGCAAAAGGTATTATTAGTGTTTTATAAACGATATCACACGAATCGATACGATCCTTTTATTATAATTTCATATTATATATTTTTCAAAACCATTTTACACTATTATATTAATAAAATAATACAATAATATATTATATATTTTCAAAAATAAGAATATTTATTATTGGCAAATTATTTTTTTTTGTAAAATATGATAATTACATTGTAATGCATATAAAATATAGCAATAGCATACAATATTAAAAAAAATAATAATAATTAAAAAAAAATATATATTTAAAATTCATAATTTTATGTAATAAACAGTAGGTAATTAAATTGAAGAAATTAATTAATATTACGTTTATTAAATGTCGCGGAATTTATGGAAACTCAATTTATATAAAATACTTTGTCATATTAAAAAGTCAAATAACAATATTTTAAACAAAGTTCTTGTATAGACGTATAGTATGGTATAGCATCAATATTTGAACGCTCAATCAATAAATAATAACCGTCTTGGCTTGTACACAAATAATAGAATGGTAAATATGTTCGTCTTTACATGAGGAACACAAATGACAAATACAAAATATAAAAGATGTAGCTTTTAAAACTAAAATTATATAACAGTAAATAATTTTAAGTTATATAATATATATTATTATTATTTTTTTTTTTTATCACAAACCATTGTTTAAATTTGTTGTGTTTGGTTTAATTATTAATTTTTTTTTATATATTATGCGTATTTGATTAATTATTTTGAATAAATATTTGTACCTATACTTACTTATTATTAGAAATTGAATAAATTTTTTCATGAAGGATATTTATTTTTTAGAAAATCTCTTTTTAAATTCATAATATAATATTATTATATTATGTTTATTGAAAATGAATAAATGTAATTTATAAGTATTAAATTTCTTCAGAGAACGAACGTATGGAAGAAATATGACATTTATGTAGTGATAAAGAAAAATTATTACGTGTAAGTTACATGTTACACTTATATATGTATATAATAGTAAAAAAAAAACACGCATTATCATTCATCCATAAATCTGGTTTAAAAGACATAGAAAATAATAATATACTGAATCCAATAATTTCGTTATACATATTTTACTGCTTTTGTCATCGTATTATAACAATAATAATGATTCATATGCGACTTCTTTTAACACGCGATGACTTTGTATATTTTGTGTACCAGATTTTTATTTTATACGTTAAACAACATTCTATTAATAAATTATTATTTAGTTATATAAATAATAATATTCTATATAGGTATTATTTTCTATTTTCGGTCGTGATATTTTTTATCGTTAGGTCTTAGGTGCACCGACGTCAAAAAAACAGTTCGTGATTTGTTTAATGGATCATCTGCAGTCGAAGTACATAATATTATTATTGATTCTTATTTCACCGCGCACTTTCACATGTCATAGGTATTGTTCAAAAGTTGTCTGCCGAGTTCCGGTCGTGTTTGGAAAACAAATTTAAAATCTTATTTAACAAGCAATATTGTTCTCAGCCTACGTCCATCGGTCATGTAGAGTTGGTTCACCTTGTCAGTTGTCAGAATGGTCCGTCTATAATGTAGGTACTCCGTTAATAAAAAAGAAAATATATATACATTTTTATTAAACCAAAGTTAATAGTATTTGTGTAACTATTAATTATATTTTAGTGTTTCATGAGAAATTATTTATATAGTTTATACATCCATATAAAATAATATAATAAATACGTTATTATTTATTGATTATATTAATTCCCTTCGCTCAGAATCTATAATGATGTATTATAAAATAAAGTAAATACAAATATTGTATAAATCTAAAGTGATGGATTGATCCTAAACAAATTTCAATATCGATTAAGAATATGGATGACTTTTATTGTATCAGGAATCGACACCTTTTTCTAAGAAAAGAGTACTTATTTTTTTTTTTTTTTTTAAAAAAAGAAGGTTCTAAATCTATTATTGCTTTGTATTCAATAAACCACACTGTGGTCACATATATTATGTTAAAAAGTAAATGCATTTTGTTAGTACAAAAAAAAAAAAAAAAAAAAAAAAAAAAATAATAGCATATTACATACCTATACAATCTACCCATAATACATCAAATCAATAAATGTGTTTAAAATTAATTTTATTGTACATACCTAAAATAATAATAAACGCAAGAAATTTAAGAAATTTAAATTATTATATTATTATTTTTTAATCTTTAAGTAACTACCGTATAGGATGTCAATAACTGTTACATAGGTATTATTATTATTTCGTGTGTTCTTTAATACAAAATATACTCATCAATCAAATGACGAACCTGATTGAAAGTCATCTCCTATAGCAAACCAACTGAGTGAGTAGGTAACCTATGCATTGAGAAGTCACCAGATTACTCATATTATTTGAAAGACATAGAAATCCATAAAACAGTTAATCTGATTAATCATCAAGAGTTTTATATAACACATAAATAAATTAAAATCATTTTATTATTGTATTATAATAGGTATCATTGGTATTTTAATCTTTTTAAATATTGATATTTTTATTTATACGTATATATCTATTTATAATTTCAACAAGATAGTTGAAATTTTGAAAAATAATTTTTATTAACTGTATTTTATATATTATTATAAAATCCGGGGATGTAATATTTATATTATGATGAGATTGAACTTTTACCCAAAATATATATTCTCTAAATAAGACATAAGCTACTACTAAAAAAAAAAAAAAAAAAAAAAAAAAGCGTAGGTATATAAATATTATTGTAGAACTAGTAATTTAATTCCTAGTTTCGCTCAAAATCGAAAATATTCATTTAATAATTTAGTATGAAATGTAAAGATATTTTCAATAAATAATATAAAATTATGAAACAATAATTTTATTATACTTGTTATGATATTATAACATAATAATTAATAATTAACAGGATTAAACTAATATATAAAATAATTACTGAATTATTATTCAAATTGCATTTTTTTGTTAGACTTTTTCCTATTTTTATAATACTAGGGTTTATTTATATTTTTCATTAATATTATTATTTTACAAATTAAATATTTTTAAAATTATTTCAAATTTAAATATTTAAACTTATAATATTATGAATAAATATTAATTATATATTTATAAATAGTTTTAGATTTTGAGCGAAGTGAAAAATGTATTGGTTTTAAAATTATGTGTATCTTTGTTATTTTTTTTAAATTTTTTGCTAATTTTATCAAACATTAAAAAGCTAAAAACAATAATTTTAGGAATTATTCAAATTTTTAGAAAAATTAACGTGACCTTTCCAAAATTTTATCACATATTATAAATATATAGTACCTATGTGAACACATAAACATTTTTTCACGTCTCTAAGTTCAAAAGTGTCTAAGTTATCGTGAAATATTAAAATCAAATTCGTCGAATTTTCAATTTTCGTGAAAAATGCCGTATTTTCATCGTTTTTCTATCGCATAGGGTCAATTTTGAGAAATACGAAAAATGACCTAAATAAAGTACTAACAACATCCTGCACTTTCCGACCGTAAACATATTATGCTGTTCGTGAAAATCATAGCATTATTTTGGGTGGAAAAAGTATCTACATACATAAAAAAAAGACACACATTGTATAACCAATAGGTAAATTTTTAGCTTCGCTTAGAATCATCTAAAACGAGTGATTATTCGACATAAAATTTAATGATCATGCGATGCTTACTGAAAAGAGTAGTTTTTAATTTTAAACAGAAGTACCTATTCAATAATAAAATATATAACTAATTGTGTTACAGCTACTAATAGGAAACAGCAACGTAATATATCGCAGACCAATTTCGAACGCTGGCTAGTAGAAGGTGTAACGGAATATGGCCGCGGAACGTGATGAGTCCCCGAGTGAAATCCCTTGCCAATTAGATAGACGATGAATAAGAATTAATTCGATAACACGGTCGGTTATTTTTTTGTTGCCCCGAGCTTAACGCGCGAACATGGTCGCACAAGAGTCACGATCGGTATGTGCGCAGTTATAATAATCGTTTCGACAGTTATCAACCGTACATTGTTATGTATTTATGTTCTATCTACTATATATTGCTGTGGATGTCGTGACCTCTTCGTACGCCCACCGCGGCCAGCCACAATATTATAGTCTCGCGTGAAGTTTCTCCACACATCATAGTGTTATTTTGAGTTGTATATTTATATATAAAAAAAAAAAGAAACCGGTTTTACGGTTATTATTTCAAAATATGCGTATGTGACGCATGTTAATATTAGTCGTCGGAAAACGATAATAAACCGCTATAATAGGGTTCGACGTGACAGTCACCTATCCTCGATTTGTGTGACGTAAAAAAACTGCAATGATAGGCGGTTATTATTATTATTAAAATAATATTTTATTATCGTCGAAACGAAACGAATGACCATATTGTATAAAATTCATTCGAAACGAACGCCCGCCAGAGACCGCATGTGTTATTATTGTCGTGTCCCTTCGGCAACTTCTGTAATATTATAAACGACATTATGTTTTTTTTTTCATTGTCCGCGGCTGTGTACACGGTATACAATAATAATTTACAGGTACAAAATCTGTGGGACGGTTCGCGATCTCGTTAATAAAAAAATAGTACCTATTCGAACCGCTTAGTGGCGCACGACCAGTTCGGCCCCCCACCCGTTAGTCGCCGGTATCCCGGTTACCGGTTGCTCACAAGATATTTCATTTTATACCTGATTCTCGTCTTCCACCGGTTGCCGTGACCCCTCAGTGGCTCAATCTACCTGGATTCTTGTGGTCGTCGTATTCCTCTTCGTCATGTAACGTGCATTTGTCGACGTTGTTTTACTGTCTATGTGTGTGTGTGCATTTGTGTGTGTGTGTCATGTTATTATCGTGTTGCCGTGGTCGGGTAACTGATTTTTCGCCGAAATCGCCGTAGAACATTCATCCGGTAAGTACTTGCACTAAGTATAATCGGCTATTTTTTTTTATTATATTATTATTATTATAGCGATATTTACTGGCATACACCGTCATCGGAAACCCGATCGTTCATCGATTTTATACATATTGTATTCATGTAATAAATTTTGCGTCATTCGATTTAAATTTTGCCCAAAACGAACGAATGAACATTATATTGTTATAACACAGCACCCAGAGTGAGCGAAGTGCGCACGCTCAATTTATATAGTATACTTAAAGTATAAGACAATAAACCGTTCGTCCGTTCATCGAGGGCTAGGAACGTGTATTATTTCCCGAAATCGAGGGTGTGGTTAATTCGTATGCCTAATTATTATAATATTACAATATTATTTATTATGTTTAACGTATACCGTGGGTACACGTATGGTATATAAACTGAATAAGCACGCGTACCTTGAATATACGTTGGACGGAACCTTGGTTTTGGCCAAACACAGCAAAACCGGATTTCAATAGCCACTGTATTATTAAGTCGTAGGTATCAACGAGCGCTCGTGAGAACGAGCCCGAATGCAGTTATTTCAATTATTTAACCATAGGTAACCTGCCGGTGACGTTACCGAGGTTAACGAAATTGACTGTTGCGTGAACACAATAGAAATGCGCGCGGTTTTAAGATGTCTGAGTGTTGTTTTATGATCCACAGATGGCGCACGGCCAATTGAGTATCGTGGCGCTTTTGGTCATTTTCGGATTACTGTCAGAATGCTCGTCGAAAAACCATCCCCCACAATTTCTGCCAGGCGGCGATATGGCTCGATTTGCCATATCCGAAGACACGCCGGTCGGAAAATCCGTCTACAAACTGTCGGCGATCGACCCCGATGGTTCCAAGGTGTCGTACACGATTAGTGGCCAACACCTGAGCGTCAATAGATCGACTGGCGTGGTAACGTTGGTAAAAACCTTGGACCGGGAAACATTAGATTCCCTGGAAGTAGTCATCAGTGCTACTGGTAAAGTTGCAATATCACATCTAACGCATAGAAATAGAAATGAGATAAAATAAAATAATTTGCAGACGAACCAATCAAAGATTCTGATACCAACACAGTGTCGCTGAGGAGAGAAATATCTATCATCGATATTAATGATAATCCACCAGAGTTCCTAGGAAGACCGTATTCGTTTAGTGTATTTGAAGACGCTAAAGTCGGCACTGTAATATATAGAAATATTACTGTCGTTGATAAAGATATGGGGCCCAACAGTGACATTTTTATGACGTGCGTTCAAAATAACGAACCCTGCACGACATTTAACATATTGACTGAAAAAGTAAGAAAATAGGTTTATAATTCATATCACGATATTTTACATTTTTTTTCTTAAAAATAGACTAATTTATGGGTAATAAATATTCTCTATATTAAAGGTCTATCACGGGTACTTTTAACTAGAATAAATTAGAATATCGAATATTAAATTTAAAGTAGATGGGTAAGTAATTAAAACGTCAAAAATATATTATACGTACACAAAATAAAATTTCGGGGACAATTAATTGGTTATATCAAACTACTTATAAATACAATTTACTGTAAATGTCAATATTTAATGCTTGTATATTAATTAACAACATTTACAGCATTCCTACCAAGAAGTTAGAAATATTTTAGATTCCGAGAGATGCTAAGAATGTATTGGTTTTATTTTTTTTATATATGTAATGACTTTTCGGACCCAAAATAATGCTCTGATTTTCACAAATAGTAAATTTTTCCGGTTGGAATATGGATTTAGTTGGTACTTTATTTAGGTTATTTTTCGAATTTCTCAAAATTAACTCTATGCGACAGGAAAAACGACCAAAAAATGACGAAATAATGGCATTATTCACATAAATTGAAATTTCGACGCATTAAATTTCAATATTTCACGATAACTCAGGCATTTATGACGTTAGAGACTTGAAAATTTTATTGGATATTCACATAGATACTATATATATGCGATCAAATTTTGGAACCATAAAAATAAAAAAATGAAATTTTGAATATTTCGTAAAATTCTCGTTTTATACATATAATATGTTTGATAAAATTGGCAGATTTGGATTTTAAAGTCTAAAAATTTTACTGAAGTATATTCACTTATTACTTTACATGATATCCAAATATTAAAAAATTCCAAGTCTCGACTTTTTTTAATAGCTGTTTTAATTTGATATTTTTAGTTTAAACGAAAATCTTGGAATCCAAACAAGAATTTTTCTTATTATTTATCATTCTGTATATAATAAAAATTAATAAAAAATCCCAAAAAATTAGAAAATTTTTGGAAATTTTATTGTATCATACTGATATATAATATCTTAACGTATTTCCGAAATATTAGAAAATATCTAGTCTCAATTGTTTTTTACCCTGTTTTTTATAGTTGTTTTAAGTTGAAATTACAGTAAAATCAATATTTAAAGTATTTATATGGATTCTTTTTTTTATATTTAAATATTTTATAATAATGCTAAATCAAATTTTGAAAATTTCATTGAAGTTCAAATACATTTTACTTAATTCAGTTCCAATTAATTGTGAATTATTAAATTTACGAATTTTTTTTATAGCTGTTTAAAGTATAAAAAGCAAGGGAAGAGATACTGGTGTGGAAGGGATACAGGTATAAAGAAGATAGTATTGAATTTTGATTAACATTTGAATGCAATGATAAATAATAATATTCGAAAAACGATTCTAAGCGATATATGGTCAGATTTGGGCATTTAGGTGACTCATTTAGGGGTTTTATGATAAATTATTTATATTGAACGTAGAGACTGATAAATGTAAACATTTTAATCTGTATATATTATACGATTATAATCATAATAATCTGATGAACTTCGCTCAAAATTGTTTTCACAAATGTAATGATTTATCCTCTTTACATCTATATCCCTTTCACACAAGTATCCCTTGCCTTGCTTTTTAATTTTACTGCTAATTGAATACGTTTAAATAATATAATACAATACGTAATTAATAAACAGTTAATAAAATACGTAATATTTTGATTTAAATCGATGCTATTGAGTACTATTCCGGTAATAGTGTATTTCCTATAAAAAAAAAAAAATAAACATATTACGATTAATTCAAATAGTTACAATTAATAGGACATAATGGACATTATTTTTGATTTACAATATCCATACGTACATAATATTTTTTTATTTTTAATAAAATGTTTATACGAGTAATATTATGTAGATAATCTAAAGTAAACTACAATTATTCAATCTAAATGTATTATCATAATTTTTATTAAAAAAAAATATATCGATTTTAAATTATTTAAAAATGACGTATATAATTTTATGAAAATTTAAACGTTTAGTAATTATTGTCATGTTCGGATTATAATAATTATTGTTGTTATTGTCTAACTGAGGTGTGATTTTGCGTAAAATATTGTTATAATATTCTCTACAAAATCGTGTGTCCGCTATAATTTTTATAGGTGTCTGCTGGCATGTACGTGTGTTCGATCAGATTGGCTCGTCCGCTGGATTTCGATACCGTGTCGTCGTATAAATTAACCGTTAAAGCGACGGACGGTGGACTGAAAAACGCGCTCTCGACCACAGCCAACGTATCTGTGGTTGTCAAAGACGTTCAAGATGAACGTCCGATTTTCACGAATTCGCCTTACTCGATCGTGATCGACGAAAACACCCCGGCGGGTGTGCAATTGTTAAAGGTGACCGCTGAAGATGGGGACGCGGGCTACAAGAGAACGGTCGTCTTGAGTATAGAAGACGATTCTCTGGGATATTTTACCATCGAGAACGAATCGAATGGAACAGCTTATGTATATACCGGCGACAATCCGATCGATCGTGAAAGTAAAATAGTTTCCGACGGCGGAGGCATTTACACGTTCCGATTAAAGGTAGGTAATGGATAATAATATTATTCGTATCGCGTTCCGTTTATTTACCTATACAATTTAATGTACAATATTAGTCGTTTTAAATGTTTTGAAGTTTGAACCTGAACAGTGTAGTTATTTTGAAATAACTTACACCGTGTAAATGGCTTTAATTAAATTTATTCTGCATAATTTTGAAAAGTAAACGCAATTTAATATTTAAATGTAATAATGCACATAGTACCTATTATAATATATAGGTAAATATTTACTTTATTAAATTATAACTTGAAGAAAATTTCATTTCAGTTGTTTTTTTTAGAGTTAAATTTTGTTACTTATTTATTTACCAATAATAATAATAATATTGTCATTATAGTGTAAATTTATTTTAATTTAACGAAATTCACTCTAGTCAATATTTTCGCGTGATAAGTACACGTGTCAAATACGATATAATATTTAATATTATGCATTTAGGCGTAACAGTACTTTGTTTTTTAGGCTACTGAATTGATTAATAACGAGTTACCCGGTGATGTTAATTATGAAATTGTCACCGTAGTGGTTCAAGATGTAGACGACGAAAAACCAGAATTTAATGAAAGAAGTTTCACGACATCAGTGTCTGAAGACATAAGTAAGAACGCAAAATTTTAATGTAATACTATTTAATATTCATTAGTAAATTTGACAAATTGTTTTATTTTTAAATCAGGTATTGGAACGCCTTTGCCTGGTTTAAATATTATAGTTAATGATAAAGATTTGGGTGATAACAGTAGATACGTGCTGGTAATGAGAGCAGAAGATTCTAGAGTATCCAATTGGTTTAAAATCGTTCCAGAAGCTGCTATAGGAAGGACCACCGTTTTAATACGTCTGGTCGACAATGAAGGATTTGATTACGATGCAGGTGTCACTAACGTTGAATTCGACGTTGTAGCCATGTACCAAGATAATATTAGCGTAAGTCATACTATAAACATTTTATAAGAATTTCAGATATAAATTAATAATAATAATATATATATATATTTTGTTTTCGATTTAAGGGTGGATTTAAAGAATCATCTGCAACACATATAATTTTAAACGTCCTTGACGCTAATGATAATTTACCAAGATTCAATCAATCAACATATGCATATTCCATACCAGAAAATCTTCTACTTGGGACCAATATAGCCAACCTTACCGCTACTGATATCGACGATGGCGTGAATGGAGAAATCACATATAGCTTACAAGGTTTCGGAATGGATAAGTTTGGTAGTGATCCAGAATTCGGTGGCATATTTTTAACTGGCAGTGAGTTAAATCTAATAACTAAATTACATTATAATAATTATTATTGTTGCATATAATTTATCATTTAATAATAATAATAATAATAATTAACTTGAAAGTAAATTATTTATAAAATTAAACTAATATATTATTGTACATTTAAACTTGTATTTTCTAATTACAAAATAATATAAATATTAATTAGGTGTTCATATTAAATTTTTATTTTAATTAATTATCATTATTTTAATCATCAGTTATTTGTATGATATTTTATTCATTTATTATGCTGAACTGAATTAGATTTATATTTATTTTATAATTTAAATATTTGATTTTAACATATTATAAACTAACATTTTAAATCAGTGTGGTGGAATATTTTAATAATATAAAGAAGTTAGTCCATAATATATACTAGTATCATATTTAAAAATATATATAAAAAAAGTATAAAAAGAAACTAAGGCATAATGAATACCGGAATAATTAATCATATCTTTATTATAATATAATTTATATGAATACGACGGCATAAAAAAATATAATAATTTAACTTTTCAGAAGTCGATTACGAGCAACAAAGTTCGTATTCTCTAACCCTCGAAGCGAAAGACGGTGGTAATCGTTCGACCCACGTTGTAATTTTAATCGAAGTAATAGACGTAAATGATAACAGTCCAGTGTTCAACCAGTTAGAGTACAAAAGAACCATAAGGGAGGGAGGGACTGAATTTCAACCAAAATTTTTCGTTCAGGTATGTATAAGAGTGCTATAGACAAGGATTTTTGTGTGAAATAAAAATTTCAAATATACGTAGAAAAAAAAAAAAAATCCGCATGCGCTGTTTCAGGCGGTTGACGGGGACAGTGGACTCAATGCGATGATCCGTTATTCAATTGTCAGATCGAATTACGACGGTGCCATATTTGTGAATCCAATTACCGGTGAGCTAACGTTAAACACCACCGTCAGCTCGAGTCATACGTCTCGAGGTCAATACGAATTTACGATACGTGCGTCAGACTTAGGAATGCCTCCTCTGCATACGGATGTGAATGTTTACGTGAGGGTCGGTGTGCCCGGAAATCAAAGGCCTGTTTTCAAAAATCTCACGTACTCTGTGACCATACCGGAAAACACAGTCAGGTCTACAGAGATTTTGAGGGTCCGAGCAACCGACCCGGACGGTCCTGACGACCTGATAGAGTATAGCTCATCGAATACCAATGATAATTTCCACGTGGACAAAAAAACCGGAGCAGTAACAGTGTCAGAACGCGCGATTCTCGATCTTGATACATCTGCCGGATTGTCGCGTTATCACATGGTCATCGTTGCCATGGACAGCGGGCTTCCAATCAGGGAAGTTGCTCACGCCGATGTGTACATCGATGTGACCGATGTAAATAACAAACCTCCAAAGTTCGACAAAAACATAAGTTACATTGTGTACGTGCCTGAAACGACGGAAGTAGGACAAGTAGTGTTCAAAGTAAACGCCGTTGACCCGGACAAAAACGCATCTGTCGAATACGCGATCGTTGAACCGATTAAAGCAAACGACAAAACTGGATTGCCATTGAAGAACACGAGCATATACAATTTCAAACAAGTGTTCAGGTACCCCTTTATTACATACTATTTCGATCTGTCATTGTCATTGCATCGTCCTTTTTCCAAATTATTAAATTTTTATTTATGCAACAATCAACTTAATATTAATAAAATAAATACTTTCCATAAATTTATATTATCATATTTATACTGTTTTCTGTAAATTGTCATACTAACGTACTTAGTATACTATATGGCCTTCTAATTTCACAAAATCAACTACAATTCATTCTGTGCGAATTAGTATTGTAAGTTTAAAACATTCTCTTACCGAATCAATTAGACATTTATACAATACAGACTAATTAATTTTATTTTTAATTAACGTAGGATAAACAATTGTATAAATTAAGTGGAGTACTAATAATCAATAATAATGTTACAGCATCAATAAACGTACCGGTGAAATTGGAATCAATTCAACGCTTAGCTATCAAATGGTTTCGGTAATCGTGTTGACTATAAGAGCTACAGATATTAACGCGGTTGAAAATGTTCAAGAGCAGTTTGACGAAGTAGAAATTACTTTTTTCGTGAAACCGCATAAAAACGTAAACCCTGTGTTCACAAATAATGAGTGGTTAACTGATGACATGTCTACATTAATTATAAAAGTGGACGAGGAAACTCCAATCGGTTGGGAATTGATACAGCTTAAAGCTAATGATGTGTTAACGAACGAATCACTCTACGATTTCAAAGCTATTACGCCTTTACCACGCCAAATAGCTATGGATTATACAGGAAAAATTATTTTAACCGAACGACTGGATTATGAAACTCTGGAAGAAAAAGTACATATTATTATATTTTAATTTTAAACGAGTCAGATATAATAATAAAAAGTACCTTAAAATCGATATTTATATAAAAATTTATTATTATAATATTCGTAGATTTTCATAAACATCTTCTAAATTAACATTCATAATTTACTTAGTACTTTTGTAAATGGAATAATAATATTAAATATAAATAATAAATTGATAAATATTTGAACTGAAAATACATTATCAAAAAATATTCATTTCATTTATTCGATTTAAAACCAATAAATGAATAAATAATTTAGTTAAAATTTTTTTATCATTTTTGAAAACAAATTAATTATAAAAATAAATTGTAAATATATAAAATGTATTATTGAGCATTAATATATCTATTATTTTTTTAAAAAAAAGATGAAGTTTTTATACATAAAAAAAAGTTACCTTGATTTAATTGTAAACTCTGTTACGTTCATTTTTTATTTAGTGTTTATTAATTAAGTTTCTTACAAAAAAATAATTTTAATATAATAACAACCAAGTCGATTTCCCCCGCACCGCTAATTGAAATTTTTTTATCAAACCAAGTGATTTTGATTGTGTTAGGTTTGTGCTGAATTATGCCGTCAGTCCCAGCATTTGTGCTATGTCCTTTCCTAAATTGTAACAAAAATATTTTAGTATAAAATCGTCTCGCTAAGTGAGGTTTTAGGTCATACAAAACCACTGATACCATTATCTTCACTAGTATTAGAGTTATACAAATAGGCATTCATTTGGTATTTTTTAGTCCCTTGGGGCGTAGCCCCATTCTCACGAAAAGTGTTACGAAGCTGCTCTAAAGGAAGTGAGCGGAGCCGGTAGGCGAAACAAGCTATCATTTACACTTGAAAACTATAAATTATAGCACAACAGCGGAACGAACGGCACAATCCAGCACAAACCTAACACAATCGAGAGCCCTGAGTTTGATAAAATAAATTACAATGGGCGGTGCTGGGGATATGAACCTATAACATTCTTCTGAAAAAAAAAGTATGGTAGAATTATTCTATCTAATAATTAAACATATTGGAATATGTAAAATACTGTGAATAAGTATAATTCTTACTAAGAATACTAAGATCATTGCCATTTTTGATCTTGTATGTTGATGCAAATAGTGTTTTCGAAGAAGATTATATTCATTCTAAAATTAATTAATATTTTTCATAATATTATTTTAGACTTTAACGTTTCAAGTGAAAGTTACTTCAGAAGATGGTAAACGGTCTACTAGCAAAATAATTATAATCGAAGTTCAAGACATTAATGATAATAGTCCAGAATTTGAATATCCGGTAAATATTTAACTTTTCACTATACTCTATATTTTTTGTACTTCATAAAAATAATAATTTATAGTCTTGTGGATTTAAATTATAAACAATGTCTAAGTTGACGTTTTCTATGCATAAGACGTAAAATTATTCTAATTAAACATTTTCTTTTGATTTAATATTTAAATATAAATTAGCCCCTTAAGATTTGTTAGCATTTATATTATATTAAACAAAGAGAAACATTATGCTTTTATTAAACAATTTTCCTAAACTACCAACTACGATAAGACTAATCTACTAAACTATTTTATACTACAAGTTATGAGTTGTAAAAATTGAAAATAAAAACAAATAATAGTTTGGAGACCAAATATTCTATAATATTTAAGACGAAAAAAAATTTTACATTAATTATTTTTACAATTTAAAATGTATTAACTTAATAGGGTAGGTACTAGCAACCAAATTATCAAAATTAAAAACTAAAAAAAATTAGTTTTAAAACATTTATTTATTAATGATATTTTATAATGTTTAACTTCTTATTAATGTATGATTTATACATAAAATAATACTTAAAATATAATATATATAAATTATTGATGAGTAGGCATCTAAATCATATACATATATTGTAATAATATAAGTTTTAATATCCAAGTAGTTATCAAGATTTAAGTGAAAATTTTCAAAATAGACAATATTTATATTGTGATAAATATATTAATGGGTACGGGGCAGTTTTTCCAAAATTGATAACACACTTATAATTGATAAGTGGAAATAACCTCTTCATGATAACAATTCAAATATTACTATTTTTTCCCGGGGATTTTTGAAATAGTATAAAGTATAATACGTCAAATACAATCATTATAAAATCTAAAATGCACTTGTATGACATGTCACATAATCATAAATTTTATAAATCAATTATTCTAAATTACAATTACACATGTTATATGTATGTAATAAAATAAAATGGAAAAATATAATCTAAAATATTACTGACATTAGGAAAAATAAATATTATATATAAAAATCTTATGATCTAGTTAACTACTATTTATAGATTGAAATATCCAAAATTCTAAAATTCAAAAATACAAATAATTTATTTAACATCATTTTATTAAACACAGTTCACACTTACAGTTACCTGCTTATAAATAAATACAATTTGTACATTTAAACAAATATAATTTTTACGTTTACATAAATATTTTTACATTTATTACATATTATATTATTATTATTAAATTATAATGGAAAATATTCAATATATTGATGTATTAGAAGACCATACATATTACCAAATTAATACTCATGACGTACATCATTCTTTAATAGACCACAATTTTAGTCTACCAAGTATATAAATAATAATTTTTATACCTAGATTAAAATTGCTACAACTCATTATATATTTTTGAAAATACGTAGTCATAATACATTTAGTAATTTTTTTTTTAAATTTAAACTGCAGTGGTTTGACTTGTAGCAATTAATTAATATTTATTTAAAATTCATATAAATATGTGTTATAATTTAGCAATAGTTAGTTCAGATATATTTGAAGACGAAGGTAAGTAATTTAAATATTAATTTAATATAATTATAATTATTTAATTAAATAATTAATTTTTAACCTTTATTTATTTAGAAAAACTCAGAATACTGGAAAATCAATTTTACGTTGAAATGATCCAAGCTAGTAAAAACTTAACGGTATTAGATTGATGTATGTAGGTAGTTTTCAAAATAAATTAATCCATTAAATTTTTTTGTTTAGATTAGGGATAAAAAGTCTAGAAATGACCGTGCTGCCAACTCAGCATTAATTAAAAGAGCTATTGAAAGTTTAAATCAAAATGGGGATATTTTGGGGTGTCTCAGAAGCTTGGGTCACATAAATAACGATTACCTTAGACGGGAGATTGGTCCACTACCCAATGGCGGCATTGGAGAAATGGACTAATTATTAGAAATTACTAATTATAATTATTTTTTTTACTTGTAAATATTGACAATGTGATTTATTTTAACCATTATTTGGACTTGTTACGAAAATTATTATTTATTATTATTAACTGACTAAAATTTAAAAATGTTTATTTTACCTCTTTTCTATGATGGTAGAACAATAAATTTGCTAAATGCTAATAAACTAATAAACTATAAATACCTATAAAAGTATAAAGTACCTAATACACTAATACCTAATAATCTTATAACACGTGAAAAGTGAATAACATGGAAGAAATGATAATAACATTGGTAACCATGACGGCGAGTTAGTATATTTTAAACATTTTTTATTCAATGTTGGTATCATTGATCTTCCATAATGTTATCATTTTTGGAAAAACTGTTCTGGGCCCATATATTAATTATACATTTGCATTTCTTAAAATTATGTTTAATTTATTATATCATTATAAAATTATTTAAATATAATTTCAGATTTACCGTACTACTCTAGTAGAATCCAGTCCTAAAGGAACTAGTGTACTGTTTGCCAGAGCAAATGATAAAGATTCGCCAACCTCTCAATATGGTATGATTAGATATCATCTTGGTGGAGAAAATTCAAACTTGTTTACCGTTGATTCAATAAGTGGCGAGATAAAAGTTTCTGGGAACGGAATAATAGATCGTGAAAAAACTGAGTCTTTAAAATTAATACTATATGCTTCAGACATACCACAAGGCGGTCCTAATCAAAAGATTTCATCAGTACCCGTAATTAAATTTAAATATTTATAGTATATTATAATTATTTATTATTTGAATTATAAATATTAAATAGTGTCGATAAGATAGTTTTAATCTTAATTAATAGGTACAAATTGATATAAAGGATATAAATGATAATGCTCCAGAATTTGATTCTTCAGTCTACATTGCAGTTGTTTTAGAAAATGTAATACCTGAAACAAGTGTTCTGAACGTATCAGCTAAAGATCCTGACGAAGGATCAGCTGGTTTAATACATTATAAACTTCTCGATGAACAACAATTGCATGGTACTTATTTAAAATGTTAACATAATATATTTATTTATTATTTTATTTTTACCCTTCAATAGGATTCTTTTACATAAATCCTACAAACGGACAATTAAGGACATCTAAAAGATTAACCGGTAAAGGTCGCTCTGAACCATATGAAATAAAAATAAGAGCAGAAGATAACGGAGAACCCAGTTTGTTTACAGATGTCAAACTCAGTCTTTATATTAGTGATATCATTGAAAATGACGGAGTTCCAACCTTTGTACATCCTACTGCTGATGAAATCGCTTATGTATCTGAGGTAAAAAATTTAAATTTTTATCTTACTTAAGATGTTATATTCATTATGAGAATATTGGAAATTTGTTTTAGAATGCATCCATAGGTTCATTAGTATTTAGAGCGTTAGCAACCGATCCAGATGATTCCAGTACATTAGAAGGCTCTATTCATTATAGCTTTTTAGAAGAAACAAAAGATTCTTCAGTTTTTTCTATTGATTCAGAAACAGGATTAATAACTACCAAATCAATTTTAGACCGAGAGGCACAAGAAAAATATACTCTGGTATTAGTTGCAAAAGATTTAGGTTCTATTCCTCAACAGTCTACTAAAGTTTTTAATGTTATTGTTACTGATGTCGATGATAATAAACCAGTTTTTAACAGATCAATAGTGAGTATTTTTCATTATTAGTAAGAGTTTTTAATTTTAAATTATTAATTTTATTTGGTTTGATTAATTTAGGAAGAAAAACCGTTAATAATGGAAGTTGAAGAAGAGTCACCGCATGGTACTTTAATTGGTTATTTGACAGCATATGATCCAGATATTGGAGAAAATGCACTTATTGATTATATTATTTCTGGTGAGCTATTTAAATATAATAATCATTTTCTTACGGAATTCAATTATATGTATGATATTTTTAGATGGCAATGATGGCAATGTTTTTTATTTGAATTCATCAGAAAATACAGCTGAAATAAGAGTTAATGGAGAAATTGACAGGGAATCCGTGTCGGAATACACTTTAACAATTAAATGTTTTAAACATAAAAACAAAAGTTACAGTTTACAAAAATCATATAATAAACAGGATCCTAGCGAAAGACAAATAATAATAAAAGTACTTGATATTGATGATCATTTACCAAAATTCGTCGATGAAGATGTAACATTAGGTAAATGAATTATTTATATTAATTATTTCTAGAATTTTATAACGTTGATTACTTTTAGGTGTTAGAATTAGTGTTCCTCTTGATACGCTTATAGCTACTATACAAGCTGTTGACATTGATAGTTCGGCTGAACAAATAACCTACCACATTACTAATATTACCGTATCATATCGATCAGAAAGTCCAAAAGAAATAAAGAATTGGCCTTTTTTTTTGGATCAGTTTACTGGTCAAATAAGAACTACGTTATCGATGACATCATTCTCAGAATGTATTTTTAATATTTTTGTTGCTGCAATCAACAGTGATATACCTGGACATCATTCAAATACCACTATAAAGGTAAGTCACAGTAATGATAAGTTTATTTTAAAGTTAATTTCATCTATATTCTATAGCATAATATTTCCTTAGGTATTCGTTGTAAAAGACCGTGGATTGTTGAAATTTGTGTTTACAAGACCACCAAATGTAGTAGGACACTATATAAAAAAGTTCAAAGAAGATGTGGAAAAATCATTGGGAATACCTCAAGCCAGATTAAACCTATATGATACACAATTTTATTCAAAAAATGATGGCAGTCTAGATTTTAGTAGCACCGGATCATGTTTTCAATTAGTTGGCCCAAATAATTATAATCCAAAAGATACCATATCATTACTTGAAGACCCAAGTAATCATGAACTTAAAAATGTATACAAACAATATGAAGTTAAAAATATTGAAGTAAGGCATATATTTAACATATACAATATATTTTCACAGAACACGATTTTATTTTATTTTTAGCGATGTTCCCCAAAACAAGTGAAATCAGGCGTTACTTGGGTGCAGTTGTCAGTATTAGGCATTGCGATTTTCATTGGAATCGTATCAATATTTGCCATATTCCTTTTATGTTGTTCTTATAGAAAGTAAGATTAAATAATTTATGAAATAATAATATTAATTTTTATAAATTATTATTTATTTTATAATATTGTAGATGGAAAAGGCTAAAGTGATAAAAGATAATATTATCCATTAGACGTGAACTCATTAATATGAGTTGCCATGTAATAGTGCTGTGATTCAATTACTATATAATCAAAATATTTTATTATTTTAATTACCTACATAAATATAAATTTAGACTTTATCTTAGAAATGTACATAATATTCCTAAAGATTAATAAATAAACATTTTTTTTATGTATTTTTATATATGAAAGCATTTTTATTTAGTAAAAATAATGGTCTGAATTCTTTAAGTAGAATAATATTTGTTTTCTTACGGGAATTTATTTTAGTTAAGTTTTATTATTTTTCATATGTGATAAAATTATTACTAATATAATTATAGATATATAATTTTCAAAATAAATAATAGGTAGGTATATGGTATATGTTACTGTTAACGTATGAAATAATAGGTATTTTATAAATTGACATAATATTTTAGTTAAAGTATATACATGAAAATATAATAAATATTCTATCTAAGATATATATAAAATACCTAGTTATTTTATATATTTTTAGTATAGAAACCGTTATAGTATAATGTATAAACATTATTAACTACCGTGATAAAAAGGTAATACAATTATTATTTTCCAACAAAATACATTTAGTTATCAATTTATCAGTTTTCTAAAAGAAATAGTTATTTTTATTAAAATATCATGTTAAGTATTGAAAAATTACAAATTTTAACAAAATAATATATATTTAAAAAAAAAAAAAACAAAAAAATATATTTTAATATATTATTACAATATTGACTTACATTTTGAATTACATAATACAATATTCTTGCAACAAATACATCGATTCGTGACACATTAATTGGCTATACTCTCGTACATTTATATTTTAAAAACCCCTAATTCCAATGGATTATTCTGTATCAGCCACTCTATGTTTCTCTTGCGGTACTTTTTTTGCAAAACTTTTAAGTTTTGTTTTAAGTTAGTAAACGTTGGAAACGGGCATATATTTAATAATAACACGTGATAAAGTATAGTTAAAATTAAATAAAATTGCAATCGAACTGTTATTGACACGTACTAAACAACCCACTCTCAATAAATGTGCAAATGTCGTAAACTTATCTTTAATTTTAAATAATCGATTCGAGGGACACAAATTAGTTTATTACATACAGCAAAAAATAATTTTATTTTAATAACTTCCAATGTATATGTAATATAACTAAACAATATCAAGGAATTCACTTAGTAACTAGTTAAATTATAAATTACACGGTTTATTGTTTTAATTTGGTTATTGTATAGAGTACCTAGGTATATATTATTATAAATTATAATGTTAAATAAAATGTATTATTAAATAATATTAGTTGTTGATATATTTACTTGTTTTACGGCGCAAGTCGTAGGCAATATTAATACACAACTGTTACTGAGATTAGACATAACATAATTATTTATTTTTATTTCTTCAATATAGTATAATAATATAATATAATAATTATTATAACGTTATTTAGGTACTTACCTTTTTTTCTTTTTTCTTTTTTTCTTTTTTTTTATAAATATCAACATCATACAATTTTTATAAAATGTATTCAATTTAATCAAAGTTTTATTTAATCAAAATTTTATTTAAAATAAAATTTTGATAAATTAATTAATTAAAATATAAAATAAATACTTCAAAATTCAATAAAATATAAATAAATATTCAATTTTGAAACGAAAAATGTTTATTTTTACTCCTTAAAATTACTGCATTCAATAAATTTATATCTCAATAAATGACCTAATGAATTAGGACTGCGTCAATTCGAGATAAAGTTTTAATATGGATAATATAAAATTATAATACATATTAAAATCATGTTGTATTATGTATAATAAAATGTTAAAAGAATGGTGTCAAATCAAATAACAAAAATAGTACACAACAAAAATTATATCATTATATTATTATAATCATAATAAACATAATTATGTTATTATATAACGTGAAAAAAAAAACATTTTATTTATAAACCTGATCTAAACTGATTAGTTAGATCTTCACATTTCAAATAATGATTTCTCATATTTATAATTTATTTTATTTTTATTCTACATAATAATATTATAAATTATAATATTATGTTATATTATAATATCAAATAAATAATTATTGAAATAACAAACAATATTATTTAAGAAATAATATTTCAAAATACGAAAATAAAATAATATAAAACACTTTTTTCTTTTAAAAAAAAATAACTGAACATGAATGTTGGATATAGGATCGTTCCTCGGAAGAATGAAAGTAAGAAAAAAGTAGGTATTAATGGTATCCAGCCAATAACGACGTAATAATATTAAACAATTTACATAACTAAATTTTGTTCGGTAACCACCTAAACACGGCAATGCGCTGTTCACGTGTCTGGTGTAAGTATCAATGGTGTGTCGTTGGTAACAATCGAACTGTTCTTCAAGTTCCGTTCGTGTGTGTTCACGTGGTTGGTACGCCATTCGAAACGACCACTAGAGAACGCGCTCAAGTCTCTAGTAAGTCGCTTTTTGCCCGCCATGAAGTCCAATCGCATTTTGAATTCTTGTTTGAATTTTTCCTACGAATACCAAATGAATTCGTCATTTGGGTATTTTGCAGAATATTAAATAATACGTTGTTAATCGTTATTTTTCAATTAACAACTAGAGAACATATTAGGTATAAGATATTAATTAAATATTAAAGATGTGCAATATATTATAATATTATGTATTGGATGGTAAGATCGACCATTTAAAAATTCAAAATTTTGAACATCAAAATCAATAAAATTTAATATAAATTTTCATTTTTAATAGTGATCATAAGTTGAAACGTGGTTTTATACTCAAAAAGTATTTGAAATCATAAGAAAAGAAAAGGTGATAATGGAAATTATTCAATTTAATTTTTGCAATATATATCCATTAAACGAAATTTACTAATCATAAATATTTGTCTTATATTTTATACTATTATTGAAATAAACCAATATGTTATATTATGTGTATTTTCAAATTTTTTTCATACAATAAACAATGACATAGAAATATATAATTTAAATTATTTAATTAAATATTGTATTATCTATGCATTTCTATTCAATTAAATTGAGGATTACATTTTTATACATTTTAAATGTATACCGAGTGCTGACATATTTCCTAGTATTATTTATTTTAAACGAAATTGTAAACGCTATTGCGAATTTCGTTTTAAACTTTGTATAAATGTATTTATATTTTACTATGATGATAGTTAAATCATGTTTGGAATAATATTACAATCGATGAGAGATTTACGTATTTAAAAACATTTATTATAAAATTGCGTAAATCTCATTGTTACGAATCTGAACCGAATAATGTGAGATTAAATTTTAATCAAAATTATTCAATATATTCGCAATTTATACTTACGTTATAAATTGAATAAATAAATGGATTGTAACAGCTGTTACTCATGGCGAACCAATCGAAACAAAACCATATGATATTGATATAAGGATACCTGAAGTTAAACAAACAATATTTTATTTCACAGCCAGGAGAGAAGACGTCTAGTAGTTATACCGAAATATTAAGTTTTACTAAACCAATAATTATTATAATTTATTGTGTAGCGTAGTAATACTCACTCGTTTATTTCTGGAAATATGTGCTGCAATATATTGTAAGTCTGAAGAGGCAACCAGCACAAAGTGAACAGCGCTACCACAATGACTAGCATTTTTATGACCTTGAAAATAATCATAAGGAGTTTATAGACAAAGGATTTTCACCCTCATTCATAGTAATATATTATGTTTTATATGAGATTTTTGCGCAAAAGTGCCATACCGTGTGAGCCTGGGAGAAACGGGAAAGAATGTGTTAAGGGTGTTTACGACTTACCTAAACCGTACGATTGTAATGTTTCTCTTCATAGCCCATAAAGAAAATAAATATCGGAAAAAGGATAAAAATTGAATCTGAATTCGATTGTATTTACAATATTCGAAATGTACATGTGTATAGTTTAAGTCCTATTTTGAAAGAAATGTAATATTCTAGAAAAAATATTCTACTTAAGAAAAAGAAACAAAGTATAAAATCATATTAAGTATAATATGTAACATGGGTACATTGATATTATTACGGTACACTAACATTAAGAGTATAAACTGAAAGGGTCACATTAAAATTAAATACTAATAAACCAAGTAATATATAAACCAAATAATGTCGATGTTTATATTTATAATTTTATCACTATTCCGACTAGAGAATATATCATTAAGTGTGTGGTTATTAATAGTTACTTATTATCATGTCGAAATTATAACGTTTTGAATATTTAATATTCATTTTATTACTATATTTTAAAGAAAAAAATAATCCTTCAATGTATTTTCTTACCCGCTTTTTGTTCCTCATCAGATTCAAGTCTCTCTGTGATTGCGCATTTCCGGGGACTGATGATCCCCATAGGGCAAAACCTATTCCGGAATAAGCCCACGTCATAATCGACAATGGTATTACGTATTGAACAATCACCAGAACTGCCCTGTATCCAAGCATCACGTTTAGTGAAAGGTTAACGTTCTGGCAAAACGGCCAGTCGTCAGACACGTATATCACCCTTTGAGCGTAAGCCATCGGCGAACTTAGTGCTAAACCGGCGATCCAGATTAACGCGATCACCCATAGACATTGAGTTTTCGACGTTCTCGCTCTATGAACAAATAAAAGACGTGTTATGTCTGTTTTGGGATTTTAAAGATTAGTTAAAAAGTTTTTCCGACATTTAAAAAAATATATTAAATTAATTCAATTCTTATTCGAATACAAATGAATAAAATATGACGAATTACTTTGTATTAAACTCAGTTAAGCTATTGTTGAATATTTATATCATTATTTTCGATTACAAGTTTTGTGAAAAATGCCAAAATTAAATTAAATTAAATTATTTTCGATATTTTTTGGTAATTTTTCCTATCGCATAGACTCGGTTTTTTAGAAATTTTAAGAATAGCTTAAATAAAGATATAAAAAAAGACACACCTCATTGTAAACCTATACACTTTTCGTTTCGCTCAAAATTTAAAATTTGGTGAAAGTTTTTCAGTGTTTTTTGTGAAAAATCTTAGATTTTGTATTAGGTATGCTAAAATTTAGGTGGTGGGTAGGCCTTAAAATTTTTTATTGCTACAACTTTCATGTAGAGTTTGTGCGCCACTGGCTATAAGTATTAATTTTATATTTAATTAAACTTAAATTAATATTATACAAGGTTGTTTTGGTTTAAATTACATTTAAAATTTATTATTTAGTTACTGATCATTTGTACGAGTAGTTCCCGGTGTTTTTATTAAACAATATTATTTTACCTTGAATTCATTATTTTTTTCGAAGCATTTAGTTAAGATAATATTATATTTCATTTTTTAGGTTTCGTATAATCAATGTACTAAAATTATTGAATTACTTTTATCAGAATTTAACATAATTTTGTAATATATAATAATAATTAATAATATTATGTTAAAATGATATTATATTATTATTTAAACCGTTATTAAATTACAAGATGACGGCCATTTTACTATTACCTACTGTTCATGAAATAATGATTATGATTATCACTAACCAAACATATTATAATAATTAATTATTATATCTTATCGAGTTATATTTATCATTAATAATATTGATGTAGGGTAGTTTATAATATATAATTAATTGTCTACCCAATCAATAATAGATTATTATTTTATAACTTGGCTACGGGACGATTAAACATTAAACACATATTAATAACAATTAAGTTCGCTAAATGCAATAAAATCAATATTAAACGTTTTAAAATTACTTTCTTTCTTCATAAATATTTAATACAAACTAACAATTAACATTATAGTGCCTCAGAATAATTAATGAAAGGGTTTTAAACTAGGTACCTATATTAATGTGTCTGTATATTTTCATTAAAAATTATTATTAACATATTATATATACAAATTTGCAACTAATTAAATTATTTATTTTTCCATTTTTAATATAATATAAATATTATTATATTGCTACATTGATATTTATAAATCAATACAAATTATATGGAATTTAATTGAATTAAATAGATGTTATCCAATTATATTGGGATTAATATTAAATGTTGTATTTACTCGCATATTTACTCACACGTGACTTTTATTGAGTTTTACTCCACGTATTTTGCTTAGACCAGAAAGGCGCAGAGGGGTAAAATATTTTAATCGTTATGTTCAAAACTTAATAACGATTTACGATACATTTACGAGTATATTATTATTAATTATTGCGGTGTTGAAAATACCATTATGAATAAAGTTTCAATTATTATGTTGCAGTGGCGAAACCAGGATTTGTCCAAGTAAGGGTCGAATCATGGAAATTGTTTTAGTATTGTTCTATATATTAAATAAAAAATATCAAATAAGATAATTTTACTAAACATTTATTTACAATTATTTTGATGATAGCACGACGAGCATTTACGAGTTCTGTAAATGATAAATATATCTTTTATCATTTTTTATTAAGATATCTATAAAATTATTTATTTAAACATTTAAACTGTCCGAATGGGGAGAGGTTCGAATCCGAAGTCCACCCCCTTGGATACACCACTGTTATGTTGTACTTAAATTATATTACCGTATTATTATTATTAGTCTATATTTTATGTTTTTATAATATTATTATTAAGTATACGAATATGCCTACCATTTAATATAATATATTAGATGTGTTTCTATACATAATCTGACTATAGATAGTAAAACTTTATATTATAATATTATGTTTTATATGCATAATATATTATTATAATGAATTATTGAATTCATTGACAGGTCATAAAAATCAGTTGATTATCAGCCGGCTACTCATTGAATGATAAATGAATATATATCATTAAATATACCTATATAGGTAACTATTACCAGGGTGGTTATAAATATACATTTTATTATAAACATAAACCATAAACATTATTAGGCAATTCAATCGTATTAAAATGAATGACGATTGTTTTGTTATATTATAAGTTTGCAAACATATGGTGTATTTATAATAACACAATAATAATAATTATAATATTATAATATAATGCTATATAATGCCATTATTGTATTTATTATTATTGTGGTTCACGAGAATCAGAGATGCAGATTAAATCGATTTTTTTTTTTTAACGAACAAGTAGAAATTGTTTGAAAAATTATTTTTAATTGTTAATAAAATGTAATATAAAACATTTATGTGATGAATTATCTAAGTTCATTGTATACAATCGTCAATTAACGCGTAGATACTTAAATTTTTTTTCCATACTAACCCCTTATTCACGAAATTATCATTAATATTATAATACAATTTACGTTGGCTATAAGACAACACTAACGTACAAAACTATTACATATTTACCATGTATACCACTATTATTATACCGTTATGGTATACTGGTGCACAAACGTATTCAATTTTGACCCCACTAATTAACCCCTGCAATTGCATTTTATCGCGCTTATCTTTATTATAATATATGGCTATGAACAGTATAATATTATATAGAAATATCCACAGCACGCATATACCGTAGTACAGTAGGTACAGTATAATATAAATGTCATTCGTGTAAAATATAAATATAATATTCGTATGCCTACGTGTTTTGAATTTCTATTCACAATAATAATCTGGGATATTTTATCAGGTCGGGGTTGAAACTCAATCTTCTACATAATATTACAACGCATATACTCGTACATGCCAAACAATGTTATTATTCTATTTAGGAAACGTGTCGAGTTGTTTTTATCTGTCATATACTGACTTTGCTTTAAACGACAGACGGCGATTTTGTTCGAAATCAATTATTGTAAGTAGACGAATCGAGGAATATTCGACAAGTGAAATATGCAGTATAAAAAGAAAAAAAATTGAAATTTAAAGGTAAAGGTTACGATAATGATAGCATTACTAATTAAACAATTTATGCCAATCTCAACCGAATTTACTTATAGCGTAGTTGATATTTGTATTACCTATCTAAATTAAATTATTGTGACCGATTTGATATAAATTGAATAATTATTATTACCTATATTTATTATAAGTACAGATGAGCATTTAGTTAATTAGTCAATAAATGATATAATATATAACAATATACAATAAATGTATTTTTATGCGTACCTAAATTTATAATTAAAGTTTAAATACAATAAAGTGCTAAATAATATTAAAACATACTTCATCGGATAAGGGAGGAATATAATATACAATAAGATATCTAATTAATAATAATAATAATAATAATAATAATAATAATAATAATAATAATAATA